>JABASC010002419.1:0-17686 GCA_019776185.1 Plutomurus gul | reverse complement strand
TACTCGATTTGAATCGAATAGCTACTCTGCGATAAGCTCGTCTTTCTTTACAGTATCAAAGCGTGGAGATACATTTTTCTAGTAGGTATTCCCTATTACGCATGGTGCTATGGGCATGTATGTAGTATTGTGCATAATATAATGCATATTCATGTAAATTACCAGCCGTTCAGACCAGATTATACTGTGTGGGATTGATACAGTTAATGTTAGGGGCAATTTTTCTATGATTGCGAAAGTAGCTGACAATAATTGAGAACAAACGAAGCTGTACCTATGATGTTGAGCAACTAATTATAAATAAACTAAATTTTTAGTGCCAAACTGATGAGGTAAAGCAATAATAAATAATTGCAAATTGGTATAATTAAGTATGAATTTCACATTTAATTTTTGTGATCACTTTTCTAAAGTTCCGTATCAGCAATAATTGACAACTAGAAAATATTTTTGATTTTAAGAGCCCAAATAGACCAAATTAAATGTCTGTGCTTTGATTAGACTGATTATGTATGTATGTACAATGGGTAAATCATTTTAAAATTAGGTTAGTGTTAAATACTCAATTGAGTCAGCACAGAATTTCTGAACTGAACGGAAGGCATTTTGTACCTGTACCTGGTCTGGAAGCTTTGTGGTTAAAGCTGACTGGAAAATAGCCTGGTACTAATTGCAAATCAATCTGCCAATTAAAGGGAGCTTTAGAAAATCCGGGCAAAAAATATAATATAAAGTCTTTATGTACGTACATATAGTTTTATTTTTTCCTCCTCAAAATGTATTAGACAAGGCTTGTAGTTTTAATGATGATTAAAAGGCGATAAGCAAGTCAATAATTCAGTACTTGAGCAGAACTAAACCGTTGAAAAGGGGACCCTTCATTCCCATTATGATAATGATGAACTGAGGACTCGATCGGATTTTCCACACTTTGAGCGTACATGCAAGGGAGTCTTTGTCTACTTGAGTCTCCTCTCAGTCCCCGTGGATTTCCTTTTTTCTTCACAAAGGCTTTCACATATTATAACACACAACACAACACAACAGACAAACACAAACCTAAATACAAAGAATAAAATAAGGCCTTGCCTCACCTTAACGTACCTGCTTATATTGTATTGCTCTAACTTTGCTTTCATTTCTCACAAGATATGATACGAAACTCAAACTTCCCAATACTAAATACTTACACACATACAGGTAAAGCATAGAATTCATCCCTGATCTAACTTTTCCACGCAGATCATAATGTAGTGGGCTGTTTGTTTCTTATGAAAATGTTATGTTCGGTTTTTTCACCTTTGGTCTCCGCCCTTATACCCACTTACCTCTGGTACCATTCAATACACAATTGTCAATTCAATTCCTGTCAAGTTCATTTTCAAGAGTTGTATCATATCTCTAAGTAGTCATCATTGTGTCGAGTAATCCAGTCACAATTTTCGTTTTTCCATAATCATGTTATTCTTGTCATCTCGTCATTTCCACTTATACTTTCAATATTGCACTATTATTATTACATTAAAGGTACACTCTTGTCAAACGTTAGACACACCGATTACGTCCGGCTCAAAGATGTTAGACAAGTTTCGAATGCCTCTATATATGTGTGTATCCAACAGTCGCACCCTCACCACACTCCATACAAATACATAACGCTACTTCCAAGTATGGGCATCAGGCAACCAGCTCAGAATAATAATAATATACAAGGTGCCAACTGTATATTAGCTAAATGCATTTTAATGTAATGTACATATTAATTGTACGTATGTATTTTATGCAACATTCTTCCCATGGCAGAGGAAAGACGTTATAAGGGCATTTACTGTCTAAAATTCATCCATTCAAGTCTGAGAGGTGATGTGAACGTGGTACTTATCACGTTGGCGCAGTCAGTCCAGCCCATTTTAATTTGTCTATATTGATTATATGCTATGCTGTCGTGTCCTCCTCTTATTTCTAGAGGAGGTGCATGAATTCAGCATTTCGTAGGTTGTGCACAGAGTTATTCTCTCGTTGTTGTTTGTATGAATTTAGGTATGTTTAAAAGCATGGACATTAATGGATTTGAGAAAATAAACTAAAGTAAAAGTAAAATGAAGTAACCTGATGATTATGTATATGCATACACATATTAGATGCAGGCACGTATGTATGTGAGTGAGTGAGAGAGTAACGTCTGTTATGAATGGGTTGGTTTGCATTGCTCACTTAAATATAGAGGATGGATATAACGTGGTCTGGCTCTTCTCTGTCTACGTAGGATGATGAATGAAGACATTGGATGAAATGGAACCTACTTCCATTCTTCTAAAGTATCTCATTTCACTCAAACTATTTCATTTGATTGTGGGATAAGATGGTGTCTTCTCCTATTATATTTACATGTACAAATTCAAATACCTTATTCCAACTATCATCCTGCTCCTTGCCCTGTTTATTTCATTTCGTGTACTTTTTTATGCCAGCTTACACCCAGCTTGTGTACATATTTAGTGTTCAGTAGACAAGTCCTCCTGAGGTATTCCTTGTTCTTTCAATTTTCTGCTTTGGTATGTATATGTAGTCTATAATACCCAGAGCATAATAATATTACTTATCTGTGCTAGTAGAAACTAGAATGCATTAGCTATGTATATCTTCTCCATTGTACTCTTAATTTTTTTTCTTCTCTATTCACAATGCAGACACTAAGGTAAGGCATAATGAGGCTGCATAGGACAAAAGTATTTACTTCGATTTGTACGTGTTCCAAACGTGTTAAGTATATGTTGTGTAGTAGTAAGGGAAGGGAGTGTGGTACGTTTACGTACTATTTCTATACACACTGCTTATCATTATTCTTGCTAAAAACTCGTAGAGTAAAAGAAGACCAGGGAAATAATGGCAGGAGTAATTTTTCAATGGATGTACTCGTGTATAATATGGACATAGTAGAAGACGAACAAAGCTCGTGCATGAACATGATCCATTAAGCTCATAAAGTAATCATGGATGGTTATGAGCAAGAGACTTGAGTCGTCGGTTCCACGGTCGTCGTATCCCACCAATTCTACTCTATTCTTTACAATATTCCGTTCTTTTCTCCCTTTTCTTCTCGCTAATCAAAAATAATTAATCTGTGTGAAATAAAAAAGGAGAAACATTGAAGGATGAGCTGTGAGAACTAAAGGGATGCCTCTCCTCGACACTTGATAAATCTTAATTCGAAAGTTTCTCCTTTTCTACTCTGGCATGACAATGTACAATATTTTCCTTCTTTCCTTTACTACTCTTTCCATTACTATTTCTGAACTACTCGTTGCATAACCTTTACTAATATTATACCCCTAACGTAGATATAGTACTTTGCAAATACTATATTACACACGTAGATTCTGTAAATAGGAGTAGAGTGAAGTGTAGAAGACGAACAAATCGAAAAGATCACTACTCTAACACTCATTCACCTTTCTTGTGCGTTTTGGTGGGACTCCCTGTACACACACATATACACATAGGGCGCATAGTTACTGTGTAGAGTCATACAAGGCCCCATGTATAAAAGCACATTTAAGACTGTGAGGTGGACGTGACGAGTGAAAAATAGTCATGTACGTTTGCAATGGTAGGATATATGCCCGCCGTTCCTTCCTCCCGACATATCAAACACGCGAATTTACGTTGCCAAGTTGACCCGCCGTTTCATTACTGCTCCGGTCGTAGTTGGATGCAGCGTGTGTGGCTGTGTGTTCCATAAGAAGTGTTTGCTAGTTTGTGTCTGTGCACCATAATCGTAGTAAGTAGTAGAAGTAGTAGTAGTGAGAATACTAGAGAGAGAGAGAGCTGTGTGCAGACTATTTCACCCTGCTCTTACTGCATTTCTCATTCCATTTTGTCCATTGATTTTCTTCTCCCCTAGCTTTCGTTATGTTTTCTTATACGTATTATTATATCAGAAAAGCTTCTTCTTCTTCTTCCGAATTTCTAAAGCTATCCGTTTGTTTGTTCTTAGTATACGCACTTTACTTATGTACTCACTTTTACGTATGTGTACATCTTAGGTACTGGCGTCTTTGCAACTCCCTAAGCTCTTCCTACTACATACAGAGTATACAACAAATATCTCTTTCTCTCTGCTACTTTCATTTGCGTCTGCTTTATTTTATGGGAGTTTTTATGTTTAACTATAATACTACAATGGCCGGGTTCCGCTTCTCTGCTTTTCATTCATTACATATTATATGCACTGTACAGAAAGATAGTGTCTCTAGTAGTCAGTAATAATAACACGGAGCATGAAGGCAACAAGCTATACATCGAAGCTAAGGAACGTAGAAATTCCGCTATTTCATTCTGACGGTTGAAACACGGGAAGTAGACACAAGTGTATGTTACGCAATGTGCTTAACTAGTTTCACCATTACTGCTGATGCAAGTGTAGTCGAGCAGTCTCGTTCGTCCTACCAAATACTGAATAAGAAATAAGGTGGTGGTGGTAGCCGGTCCAGCACTTTTTACTTTTAGTAAAGTAGGAGTAGTGGAATTGGAGCAAAAACTTTACAAGTCAAACCATAACCATCCAAAGTAAAGGAGGAATAGTAGTCGACAGTATTGTTAAATAAAATATAGTAGTGTCTGTTAAATATTCTAGACTACTTTCCTGTTTGCTTTGCCTTTTATGTACACTAAATGTGTAATAGAGGGACAATAAGCCAAGACATAGATATGTATTTGGTATAAAAATTCTCTCGTTTACTGACTGGAGAATTAAACGTCATAAAGCAATTTAGTAGAGCTGTTGTAGAGCATCAGTGGAATTATTGTTGGAGATTTTATCAGTTAACGCGTAATCTGTCTATAGCTACAGCTCTTAAAAAATTAAGACTGTGCTGGTAATAATGATTCATATAGAGATGAAAATGAATGAAGTTGCTTGAGCTTCTACCATAAGGACATAGGAAATTCAAGTGCACACCACACACACACACGGTGCTCATATTAGTTGTACGTGTGAGTGTGGTCGTAGCCAGAGAGAACTGTGTGTGTGTGTTGTGTGGTGATGATAATTAATAGAGTGTATTATTGATCGCAGAAGAGTCAATATTGGTTGAGTGGTGAGGGTGTAATGTACGCTTGCTTGGTTGGTTTGGCTTCCTCTTGCCTCGTCCCACACAAACAAGGCGTGGTTGTGCTCCTAATCTTACGAATAGAACTCATACGTCGAAATAAATTCATTAATGAGGCTAAATGTCGACAAGGATCAACAAAGTGTCAATAGGCTCGCTCTCACAGTCACAAAAACAACACGAAACTACTCAATAATGAGTTGGAATGGAAAGGAAATGTATTACTAGTTGAACACATATTGGTGTGTGATGAAACGCAAGTGTTTCTTAAATACATATGTGCTTGAGTACGTGTAATGCACACATTGTAAACTAAATGCTGGTAGCAGTAGTAATACTGTATGATGGAAATGCCTTTTAAGTGGGTAACATAATAAAGTAGACAATTCAATAATAGGAGCCACACAAGGCGAGCAGAATAAATACTGTTTACAAAGAAATACCATTTTCCTTGTTGTATGTGAAAAGAAAGACGAAAGTCAAGTGAAGTGAGAAGAGTGACAGACTTTAAATCATTTGTCGATTTGCATGTAATAAAAATGTTGGAATGAACTGAATTGAACTGATGAGGTAGAACTGCTGGATATAGTGTTCCCCATTTGATGGACGAGCAATACGTTCGTGTACACATTATAGCCTACTGTATATTTGCATTAGAGCAAATACGTATGTACTACTTAGGTATACAGCTTGATAATGTGCTCGTATGCAATTTAGTAGAAGGCAATTTATGCTATAAAGTCAAAGTCACATTAAGTCAAGTCAAAGTTGGAATGCAAACTTACAATGAACGTAATTCTTTGAAGGAAGCAGAACTTTGGTTTTTCAATTCTGTGAGGTAATTTGTTTTGAGCGTGACAAACACGACAGAGAACTCTCGGGAGGTTTATGAGGGCACATACTGTGGGAATCACCACACCACCCGACTAGACGCTCAACTCTCTGATCTCGTGTACGCTACGCCAATACTTACAGAACTATCATAAACGAATCGATTGTTGTTCCTATTACTTTCAAGTCCAGTTTCGTTTAAACGTTACTCAGGGACTCGTAAATCGACTACACAGGCAGGGCAATAAGTGTGGGAATGTAAAGCAAAACAGCATCAGTTCGTTTTTTTATGCAAGCTTTTTCATTTCAAAATAATAAAGTCAAAATATTAGTACGTGTTGTAAAAAACTGTTGCAAGTGTAAAAAGTCAGAATATTATATTACCTACATATATAGTAATATAGGAATTAAAAACAAATGGGTACGTTATTGGAGGATAGGTACGGTCTGCCGAGGTAGCAGTTAAAGTTAATTATGGGGAAGTGTGCACAGTAATTGAGGAGGAAACCTAAAATTATCGAATCAACAAAGCCAACCTCACACGCCACCTCCGTCATAATTCACTAAAGACCGAGCTCAATAACAGTCTACCTACTCTATTGGATTCCGTTTCTATTTCACATTCTCCCGTAATTTAATTGTCGAAATGACATTTGCTCCCAAGTATAACCAACTACAATTAGCCATATACTCTGCATTCATGAATTGTCTTGTACTGTTTGTACCCTTCTGGTATTTGGAATTCATGTAATATATACTCATGGACGAATCAAGTATTTATATACATTGAAAAAGCGTTGTAACTGTTAGTAGAGTAGTTAGTAAAGGAACTACTTGAGAGCGACCGACCGTATTCCTTGGGGAGGTATTTATTTTCCAAGTTGCAAGTGTATTTTCAGTTATTATAGGGCTCCCGTGAGTAATAAATGACGTTGTGGTAGAGAGTTACAATTTGAGGAGTAGAAACGGTAACGCAACAAATTAGTCCAATAGACAAAGGCACCCTTCTCTCTAATTTATTATCTCTTTCTTTCACCTGGTCTCTCTCTCTCTACTCACTACTATAGTTGTTTTCTGTTTTATTTATACCCACTCCACTATATACAGTGCACACTCCAAGCTTGCACTACTGTATACCTGATAAGTTTTCCGGTATTTATCATCAGTTAGCCATATTACTGGAAAGGGAGAAATGCCTCAAAAATATTTTTTAGTTCTTCACTGAACTTTTTCCTTCTCTCTCTATACGAAAAGGCGTATATATATATACACATACATGTAGGAAGATCGATTTTGTCCTGTCTTCTTGTCTGACAATGAGAACCGCGGAGAGCAGAGCAAAAGCGTGTTCACAGCTCGTCATAATCCATATGCTGTGCTTCCCGAACGCACTGAAAGTCGTCCGGAGCAGAGTTGAACTGTTATACCTGCCTGACGAGCAATAAATAAGTAGGCGCATGATGGCATTATGGCAAAGGAAAAAGAAATGACATCCGTTAACTTGAAACGAATTGTGTCAAAATTGTGCAATGACAAGATCGTATCTCGAAAGCCATTACATCAGAAGTACAAGACAGATTGGCTATTCATTCCATGTATTCATCACTACTAACCTATGAGGGACATACATATAAGTATGTACATAAACATTGCTACTTATGGGTTAGTAGTATTGTATAATATTGTAGAGTATGGACTGATCTTTTGCATGTAGTGCAAATTTTCGTGTGTCCCAGCTACTCACTTGTTTGTACAGGTAGACAGGCCAGGGCAGTGCACGTAAGCTTCTCGTTACTTCTACAACACGGGCTATGCTATCTGTTGTATGTGTCATTTGCCTAGTTCAGCTTTTTATACATAATACGTGCGAGTCAAGTTGACTTTTGTTACAATTAGGAATGTGAAGACGACTTGAGTTTGAGTTATTTAGTGGGTTTCTACTGGAGACGATTTCTTTTCTATGTCAGTTTGGTCGTGTTAAAGAAAAAGGCACACAATAGAAGTGTGGGAGCGAGCAAAGAATCCATCCTCCAGCTCTTTCATTATTTACGAAGGGTGCAATGCAATGAATGCAGTGCACCATTGCAACAAAGACCAAAATGAAAACTAAAGGACTCAACTGTGGCAATACTTTCGTGGAAAAGTGACCCTTACGAATGAGTAAGGAGACCTACCTGCTTCTCTCTTCACTTTACTATTTCACTTTACATTACTTTACTATCGACTATTGTAAAGTGAATGTATGGGTGGATTGGTTTCGAATACTATACTTGTAGGCTACACAGAGAGACAAGACAACTCTTGAACCTTAAACCAAAGCAAAGAAAACCACACATTCTTCAACCTATCTCTACATGCGTACATAAGTTCAAGAAAACAGTTTTTCGCTTTATTCCTCAAATCTGTCTATCCCAGGCTTGTCATGTCTGTCCTTATACTAAATACATATGTACATATACAATACACTATATTACTTACTGGCTCATTGTTAGTAGCAGCACCAACCGTAGATACCCACAAATAAAGTTACCTTACACAATGCACACAAGTAGTTTGGTCTAGACTCATTGTACCACCATATAGTATACAACGTGTACATATGGTATGTGTAGTAATGTGTAATAACACAATATATTTCATTACAGTTCAGGGTAACATTGTGAAAAGAATGTTACTGCTCGTAAATGCTTTCCTGCTGCATACATCATCACTGTCTCTCTTACGATTTTTCTACGTTAACTGCGTTAAATTACACTGGTTTTACTTTGCTACAGAATTCTAGATGAAATCGTGTTTACTAATGAACAAAATCATATTACCCGTTGCGCAGGAATTTATTAAAACGATACTATTATTATATGCATGCTTTTACTGCTTCACTGTTTAATAGTATAATCTGTAGAATGCGTGAAGCAAGATTTTAAATCTGTATTGTTTTTATACTGATTACAGGTGAGAAACCATTCAAATGTGAATTCGAAGGATGTGATCGCCGTTTTGCCAACAGTTCAGACAGAAAGAAACATTCACATGTGCATACGTCAGACAAACCCTACAATTGCAAGGTACGTTCACTTTTCATGTTGTGCGCCTATACCAGTAAATGCGGAGAATAGTCAGAGAACGTGAGCAGGCCAGACCGCTTCTCTCTCGCTGCTCATATCGTTTCATATTATCTTTGCAAGTTATCTAATAAGCTCCGCTCATGTCAGTTATATAATTAGAGAGAGAGAGAGAGAGAGAAAGAACGAAAGAAATGTTGAATATACATATTTCGCTGGTAGCACTACAGCAACATGACTGCCCAGAAAGAGGCAGACAAACTATCAAATAATATCTCGTGATCTCTCAAGGTACTTACTTACTCTATACAGCACATGAGTATACGTATCCTTTTTACTTTGCTAAGTGTTCCGTTCAGCAATATCAGCAAAACTATATAAAAAGCATCGAAAGTGCAATAGAATTACATGTACAACGAAGGAGTAGGTATGTAAATATCCACCGACTGCGCGTCTATCTATTTGTATTACTTTTCTTACGTTACTTACATCCTAAGTAAGTTATTTAGTATACTATAAAAATTATCAAGACAAGTTGTGTGAGCCAGTAAGACAGAATTAGATAAAAAAAAAGTTCTCCGTGTCTCGCTATATGCAACTACATAACACAAGTATATATGACTTTTGGAGAAATACCAAGAGCACAGGAGAAGAGAGCAGAAAGAGTATACAGCAGGGCAAATGTATACTAGAATATTATATTGTAAAACAAAGTAAAGACACTAGCAAAGAATAGAGCGAGGATAGGTATGCAAAATATGCGGCTCGTTACGCTGGGATGGGCAAGGCCAAGCAAGTGTGTAAATTTTTGTTTTTGGGTGATGTAGGTCCGTGGTTGTGAAGTCATAGTCACAGAAGTACATATATTCCTATATGTTTCATTTCGGTTTTTATCTATTATAGGTGAGGGGTTGCGACAAGTCCTATACTCACCCCTCATCCTTGAGAAAGCATATGAAGGTACATGGTAAGTCACCGCCTCCTCCCGGTTCCCCTTACGACTCGGAAAACTCCTCAGCACCTTCGTCTCCTCACCATGGAAGTAATCCAGCCGCTTCTCCACCGAACAATCATATGCACCAACAAGGAGCTTCTCCAAATACCATCTTGCCTAATCATCCCTCTCAACTTGCACAGCAACAGCAACAACAACAGCAGCAGCAACAGCAGCAACAACAACAACAACAGCAACAACAGAACCATCATCCTCAGTCTCAGCTCATTCCTCAATTGGGGTCCGGACAAGGACTCCCGCCTGGCGGTATTTTGCAGACGCAGACCTCCCTTCATCCCCACCACCACCATCACCACCCTCACCACAGTAATCATCACTTGTTCAGCATGGCGGCAGCTACTCAACAAAATAATCTCTCCGAGTGGTACGTTTGTCAAGGATCCATCCCCACTCCACCGTCCACCAATTCTCCAATCCATCACCACCACATGACCACGGCGGCTTTCTAGGCTTCTCATTGTCCATAGTCAGAAATGCCGCGGACACGTCACGTGAACTGTTGTGAGTGTGTGTGCTGTGGTGGATTGAATTCCGGATGCAAGTGGAGGTCAGGTCACACCATGCTTAAAGAGGTCAGACCAGGCATGTCCCTTTCTGTGTTCCTCCTGTGGGTGAGCCCTGTGTCATTATTGTCATTTATTTTGAGTTGAAATCTTTCAAAAGTGGCCCCGAGTTTTACAACTTCGTTCGTCGTATATAGCGCACAATATCCTATCTTTGTACTCGTGTACTAATATTTGTAGTAGATATTATAAATGGTAGAAGCAGCAGAAAAAGAGTTCCTTTTATTATTCAACATTCCAATCATTTTCATTAATATATGCTGTCATATGTTAACTATGTATTACACGAACTACTAAATATTTACGAACAGTAGAATGGAGTAGCGAATTTTTAATAGCAGCATGATTAGACAAATCACAACTATTTTTTTTAGCATGATTATGGTTTTAGTTAGATTCGATCAAAGAAATAAGAATATTGTGTGGTGAGTACTACGGAGCAAATTATTATTGTTGCTACCTTCCAATAGTATTACAAAATATTATGTAACTAAATCATAAAACGCATTGATGTGTTGTTGTTGTTATGTGATATGATATGATATTGAGGTTTAGGTTCGTGCAAATTAGCCTGCACTGCAGTCCAAGACTTTTCCTTAATTGTGACTTATAACTTAAATGGTAGAGCTAATTGTTATTATTAATAGTAGTAGGTTAATGAACAGCCCACCAGACACGAAGACAACATGAGACAAATTTTAGCTCATTCACATACCAAAATTCTAATGTGTACATCCGTATATAAAACGAAGATTCAGTATCTGTATTGAATTAAAATAGTGATTGTAGCAGAATTTTTTCCAACAATTAGCTATATGTTAAATTATTACAATATGAAATCAAGAGATAGTTACATACGACACATTATGTAATATTATGTACGTTGTAATTTAGCAACAAATGGGAGGAATTAAAAACAAGAGGTTCACTCACCTAATTAATTCTAACACTAAATATCTACGATTACGATACTACCATATAATATATGATATAATATATCATGTAAACCCAAATTATTCATAAAAGGAGTCTTTTCAAAATTATTATTACTAAACACATACCTTAAAATCTAAAAACTCAATGCGGTCAACTGTCATGGTAGTAGGGGAGCGTTAAAAATCGTACTCTTAGCACTCAAGCATACTACCCTAAAAATCCTATTAGAATACTATACAAAAGAACGTATGTATAAAAATATCCGTGTGCTGTGAACTCTGCACTCTAATAATGATGATGATGTCGATGTCAAGGGTTCTTCATTCAGTGTTGTACAAAACTATGTCAATTTATTGCATTTGCGTTTGTATCATGTATATATATAATGACATGACACTATATATTTACTTATTATATATACAATAGTAGAGATGATGATTACTATCACGTTTATTTAGTAGTACATTATTATTATACTAAAATTAATGATACATTGCAATGAATTACATACATACAAACAGACTACTATATTATACTGTACTATACTGTGTTATTCCTTACTGTATAAGGCATGGAATGGATTGTAACTTAATTTTCTCAGCGTACTTATTTAAAATCATCATCAACAACAAATTAATGACTGTAGAGAAAGATTGAGAGAACCGTCGATTTGTTTTGTTGTCAAATCATATTACTTCTGAAGTGAAAATCTTAACGTAAACGAAAACGAGCAGTGATTATTAAAACGGCAGTTTTGAAACATTTGCACTGTGTGTATTTCCTTCTGTTGATTGTTTAGCACACGTTGCTGCAAGAACTGGAGATTTTTCCACTGTACGAGATAGCACATTTATCTAATTGTGGTAAACATATAAACGGACTAGCGAAATAAGCTTGCTCCATGTGTAGGAAAGCACACACGAAGCTTTTTCATGAATGAAACGAAAGCTGGAAGCTGTCATATTTCTCGAGCTAAACGAAGCCAGATAAACAAAGAATGTGGACTTTTCTTTACTTAAGCTTTCGGATGTAGTACAAGTGCCGGGTACTTTTACATGTGCTCGCTCACGTACTTGCTATACAAGCTATAAGTATAGCATAGCTTTCAAGGAGAGAGATTGAACACATCACATTACTCCTACCAAAAACTACTACGCTCATCACATTTCTTATTGTGGATTCGTCTGTGTGTTGGAGAAGTGAAATGAAGAGTAGTTAGGGATGCCAATCATTAGTGTCTGACAGTCAGTAGTGTTATTGCATGTCATTCTCATTGGAAATACTGAAAACCGATATGTTGTTTTCCTTTTTAAAGAATAGACCCATTCATTGCACATTTTTCTCTTTCCTGTCCTCTAATTGTAAGCGCGTTAAACAACGCTAAATACTAGCTAGGCTTTGAAAATTGTACATACACTCGACAAAGCGTAGAAACAAAAACAAACTCGGATATTTGCCATGTAATGAAATGAGCAACGGACAACATGTAAAAGTACAAGTCTTTAAGCAAGTCTACAGTCGGGCTACACACACGGCAACCATTGCAACATATTTTCTTTGTTCGTAAAAATTATACTTTTTCAATCCACACAGTAACGATTCGTGAACAAAAATGCCAAAGCTAATAAAGTCTCCCATTAAGAAATAAATAAATTCTAAATTAGTAAATGTGAATGTAAATTAGACGCGTACTAATTACACGTAATTGGGGAACATTTTTTAAATTGTGCAAACTTGTCAGTTTTTCCTCACAATCCATTAAATCTCTTTCGTTGATGGCGTCTCGCCAATTTTTTCCAGAAACACTGGCAAAACGATTACGTGTCTACTGATTGTAACAATGAGAAAGAGCATTTAGCACAGTAGGATAAAAAAATTAAAGTAATGCGGACAACCCGGTGAGCGTAGAAGTAGTAGTAGTACCGTGTAAGAATAGGTGAAGTGCAGTTAGCATACATGTGCTGTTAGCAGTAATTTGTAGTAGTAAAGAGGAGTAGTAGATTGGATGGTTCGTGTGTATATTGACATACCTATCTAAAAATAGGGAGTAGATGCCCTAATTCAATCATTTGGTGATCTCGTCGTCGTAGTAAGTGAGTTGATGTGAGAAATAAGTGTATCCCTATAATTTCCTCGCTGAAAGCACCTCTGCGTCGAGATAGCAAGATAAATAAACGCCTCTTCTGTTCTGACTGCTGTGTCCTGCACTGTAGACGAGCTGGAAGCTGCGAGAACGAGTGCACAACACAAAGAGAGTGTGGCAGCACACACACACAGCATCAGAAATGAAATGCGTACAGAGATACTCTCCTCTCTCACTCACTCACTCACATCACAACAAAACACAAATGCTCCATCTCATCTCACCCATTCCTTCTCCTTCTACAATCGGTTACGTACCAACTCACTTTTCCATTGCAATACGTAACCGTGTTATGATGCATGTCTTCGCGCTATATATTTTGTAGTGTGTATTCCTAGTAGTAGAAGCTACTGTGACTTTCGTGTTTGGATCTGTTGTATATACTTTTTGTGCTACCCCTTGCTTATTCAAGACACTCCAAAATTCACCCTGATATATTTGTGTCCTTGTGTTAACATTTATGTTCATTTGATTCAATAAGAAAATACTCTCATACAACAACCAGTCTTACTTCACACGTACTCTGCGCATTAGGTATGTAGGTTCTTACTTACAGCAAGCACTAGTATCTAGACATTCTATGCAATTCTTTACTTAGGTAGGTGCAATGTGAATTTCAGTGTTGACTCCTACAACCATTGTATCTGTGTACTGTATACATTGCACCTAGAACTACTGACATATTGAACAAACGAATACCGTATGCATTGTTGTAAAATTATATTCACTCGATTTTATTCAGTTTCTACCAAAATTGATTCGATTATTTCTATTGGGCCAAATTACTCAGTCCCACCTTCTAGCCATTTGTACATGGATTTAATGCGCTCGGCTTAACATTGTTTCTAAACAACTTTTCTATCTACAGACACATTTACATTGTACAATTATAAAGTTTTAACTTGATAGCGACGTACATTTGCATACAAAATTGCCATCCCAGAATTATAATTCCTCCTGCCTAGAGAAGAGGTGTACACCTCGAGAACCGTACATACAGTTCATTTAACTTGCGTTTAGGTTCATGTAGACTCTCCTCCTGCAACCACTCAACATCGTGCAGCCTTCTTTTTAATTAAGAGAATGAAATTACTGATGTGATGCTTAGCTCACCTAATCTCAGCAAATGAAGATGCAAAAAGTTGATTCATATTGACAGGCTACGTTTTCCTTTGGAAATGCATTATCTCTTCTCCTTTGTGCCGAATTGCTAAAGGGAGTGAAGCTTGAAGCTATTCGCTTACTGGCCATACACATTTATCCGCACACAGAACCAGTTGTTGTGTTTTTCTTGGAATCGGTGTCAATAATACGAGAATTGCTTCGTACACAAATCTACAATACGTAGTATGTACACCTTACAGAATACTACGACCGATGTTGCTGCTGCTTCTGCTAATTTAACAAATATGTAAATTCTTCCGTACAGTTACTGCGGTAGATAAATTGAAAGAGTACAGGTTTGTCCAATGAAATGCCTCTATTTGAATACGAATTTAACTGGGTGCTTGTGCTTTGAAGAGTAAAACACATTATACGTTCAGCTGAGTGCTTAGACATAAACATCGAAGCAATAACACCCGCACGCTCTATTCTTCTCTCTGTATAAGCCAAGCACCCTTAGAGTGAAATAAAGTACTTAACTCGAGAAGAGTCTCTGTAATCCCTCTCTTCACCGTCATAAGTCTAAACAGATGCCCACATCGTATTTTAAGGAGCAAACATCTCAAGATAGATTAGTTCAAGTGAAATGGAAACGAAAAGGTACTGCAACTACCATATAAACGCATCTGTATCTATTATATACACAATATCTTTTCTGTACTATACACTTTTAGGTACGATATCCGGACGGTAGTATTACGATATATTCCATCCTCTTCCATCCTTGCCACTTAAATTGTGTACTTTTAAACGTTAAACTGTTATGTGAGCTTACTCACTTGATTTTTAGCATAGGAAGGACGGAGATCTTTGGAGTAGACAGCATTGCGCCTTCGTGGTATGCAGACCTATTGTTTTTCGATACAAGATACTGACATTCCTAGCCATTGTCCTCTTTCACTAAGGACACATTCTTCTTCTTGCCTTTCTTTCTTCTTCTCATCTCTCTCTCTCTCTCTCTCGTCTTCTCAATTTCAATCTGTGTACCTGCTCGCCTAACTAACAAACAATATACAAGAAAATGCACGCATAATACTGCACCACCACCACAACACAACGTATGAAACACGAAGAAGGGAAGCATCCGCTCGTCATTACTTAAGTGCATTACAGAGAACATCCAATCACAATGTGTACATACACCTTGTTGTGTTGTGATGATGCTTGCATCATCATTTATCACTTGTTCCACTCTATCCAACTGAAGTCAACTCTATCCACTCTTCCACCCACCGCACTCAATTCCGGTAAACAAAGGCCTGGAAATAAGTAGGAAGCCTTTTCTTCAGACGGGAATGCCTCTGAGATGCTTCCCAAAATCCCCAGCACCTCTGCACAGTCTTCCTGCGTACCTGTAATTCCTTTAACTGATGTGGACACTTGGACGTCATTGCGGTTTGTAACCTAAGCATAATCTGTAGTACAGATAAGGTACGCAGTTACTCTTGTATAAAATATCTAAATATGTGCTATACGCTCCATTACAGTTTAAGGGTACCTTATTCTACCTGACCGGTCACTCACCATGAGTCAAGTCGGATTAGTTTCAAATGACAAGTCATGATAGTTAATTTTCAAAGCCGTAAAAAATATCGGGAAAGACGGATGATTTATGTATCGGAGACTCAAACGTAGGTTGATATCAGGTGTGATTGATTTCAGGAATGATCTACGAATTTGTTGTGACCCTAGTATTTCACGGTGGGGACATAAATAGAATGTTGCACATTATTACGAAAAATAATTCTAAATATTCAAATATTGTAGAAGTTGTCTATTGCAATTGCATTACTCACGTTGCTTTAAAAATATTTTTGGAATAAACATGGCTTCAGGAATGGTCGGGTGAGTAATAAAGTGCAGGCTGTGCATAGTAAAGGGGCAAAAATTGGCATTTGATTTTGCTCTTTGGCCTGCTCTCTGGTTAGGCAGCCACTTACGCACTTGACTCTGTGGCTAGTCCTGTGGTGACTTTAGTGTGCGCTCAGTTTGATTTCGTTTCACGGACATAAAAACTCGAAGGAAAGCGACAGTAAAAAATGTCGCCGTGTAGGTAGTGTGGTGCGGTGCGGTGCCGAGTAGTAAGATGCTAAGGACAGGTGTTCACTTCATAAATATTGCTATTACACCTGCACTTTCATGGCTTTTCATACGCTCTTTTCAGAGATTTGCAGGTTGCAACATCTACAATTTTGAGTTATACAGTGTCTCTACTCAGATCACTTTACGAAATAAAGTGAAGGCAGTGGGTGTACTACATACATGGAAGGAATGTGCACAGCACCATTGGAGTAAACGGCCTATGTTGTTGCATGGACAATTCCAGGTTACCGTGGACGTCAGTGACATGACATGCTTGAAAAGGGCATGCAAATGCTACTACACCACTGCATGGATGTTTTATTTTACTTTTCTGTGCTTTAAGTCATAACTGTTCTCATTTGGAGAAAATGATGTTAGCTCGTTTCAGCATTTTGGTAGACCAAAATAATTATAGGTAACAGTTCAGTACAAATTGCAGATGATTCAAATCGCACCACGTTGTAGATGTAATGTACAAAAATGTATTAGATGCACGCGTTCAACATTTTTGAAGTTAGAAGTTATCACAATCAGAAGTGCAAATATAAATACAATCGAAATGTATTAGTATGTCTGCTTGATAAAATGCATTCGCACTCCGAATCGCATAAGCTACTGTATTGGAAGCAGCTACAGTAACTAGAACATTGGAGAAAAAATTATATATATGTATTCATGCTACTGTGTTTGCAATAAAAGCTAATTAAGCCAACTTCAGTACAACCCATATGATAAGTGCTGACAGCAGAGAAACCGAATGAGCTACAAAACTTCGAATT
>JABASC010002418.1:0-17688 GCA_019776185.1 Plutomurus gul | reverse complement strand
AAGCATAGTACACAAAAGTACATGCATGCATATTATAGAGTATGTATAGAGTGTATACAGAAGTTCATTTGGTAGTAAAATTCTCTCGCACTTTCACTCGACGTAACGTAAGTAAGTGGTTTGGTTTGAGTTCAGCAGTTCAGTTCAGCTGAGTTGAGTGAGAGTGAGACAAGTTCTTTTGTATAAGCATGCATATTCTTCTTGCATGCAAGCATATATAGGAGAAGGGAAGGAATGCAAAATAGCCGGCTAAAGTACACTTCCCAGAACTAAAATAAAAGTAAAGTCAGCAGAAAGCTCTATCTTTACTTGTAAGTAACATATCTGTTTCTTCGGTTGTTTTCTCGGTGTCTTGTCTTGGCATTGGTTTTCAAGTAAAGTACATAGTCTTCTCGCCGTGACGCTGAATGTGAATTGTGGCGGTGGTTGTGCTACTGCTGGTGTGCTGCTGGTATGGTGTTCTCCAAGCATCACGGAGCTTATTTAGATGTAAGCAGCGGGCTCTGGCTGTGTTCTGTCTAGTCTCATCAGTCTCCTTTGTCAAGTGAAATCAACTCGTTCTTTTCCTCTCTCTTTCTCTTGCTTGACGATACATTCATTCAACTAGCTCGGCTCATTAAACATATTACGACTTATGTATTCCTTTGACTGCTCTCACTTCACTTCCTACCTACATAAGTACTGGATTGTATTTCATTACGTTTTATTGTATTTGACTGCATTAAATAATTTCTAGTGTTTGCATAAAATAAAACGAAGGAATTACTTACATCAGCGTTACTACTTGTCAGAGAACATACTCCATACACATGGAGATAGAGATATGGAGTGAAGGAAGGAAGAATGAGAATGTCTGTCTGCACCACATTTCCAAATACTACACAATACTCTCTATTTCGCTTCCTACAATTTTCCATATAAATTACCTAGTTAGAAAAGTGTATAAATATTTTGGTGCATTTGGAGGAAAGCTACTACACCCTACTAAATATGAATGCTATCATATTACTAATGGCATCAGACGCGGCATTCACTCCACTTTCCATTGTTGGCTTTCCTTGCTTCGAGGAGAAATTGGAACAGCATTGAATTAGCTGACTTGACTTGACTACTGTGCTTGTCTGACTGAGAGAGAGAGAGAGAGAAGGAGAGAGAGAAATACTTTTATCTTGTCTCCTCTTCTTCCGTCTTCGTCGGTGATACATATGGTTATGGTTTGACCCAGGTTTACATTGCACACAGACACACACACACACAGCAGTGGAACACATACATGAATGCATACATGCATAGAGAGTAAGACAACGAATTTATCGGCTCAACAGTGAGGAGTGAGGACAAAGCTGTATTCAGCTGCAGTTGAAATCTTATGAATTACGTAAAAGCTTTTTATTATTCATTCGTGTGGCTTCTTTTCATGGGGCTTTCAAGACGGCCAAACTTTTCTTGTGGCTGTGAGTTGACTTGGGTTGCATTGGATTCCCTTTCTCTCTTCCATTCTTTGCCTCTCTCTCTCTCTCTCTCTCTCTGTGTGTGTGTTTCTACCCTTCCTTGGCATCGCAAGCCTCACTCACTCTCACTCAACTCACAATCAGCACAGCTAAAGTATGAGCACGGCAACAGAGTTAGATATGAAGGTATGCCTACGAATATATTCTGTTGTAAAAACTAAAGAAAGTCTAGTAGTTTGTTTTACTTCTTGAAGCTCAGTCACTGACTAAAAGCAAACGAATAAGCAAATGCCTTGCTTATCCCACCCTTATAACATAGCATGAACCACGTAGGCTTCATCGTAGTGCAAGAGTGTTTTGTAGCACACAGTGCTACTCTGAACTGACTGAGTTAACAATAAGCAAAACAGAACACTAAAGTACAAAGTAGATCTTTAATATATCGGTATAAATAGGGAATAGTTTAGCGAGCGACGATTCCAGGCCAGTCAATGATCTGCAACACCAGCACCTCTTTATATATACGTAACAATGGTAAGCCTCCCCTCGTAAAGAAGCATTACATACACATTGTAAAGTAAAATGGATTGCATGAACAATTTATAGAAGCAAAGAATCAGAAAGAAAGCCAACCGAGCCAAGTGTGTCTCTTGTCTATGTCTAGTGGTCTGATCTAGTCAAGTCCACACTGGGAAAAAATTCATCTCGTTTTGAATTATGGAAAATGCGGCAAGAGAGAGATATACACAAGAAGAACCGTATCCAGAAGAACGGTCTCTTTCTTGAAAACGTCACGTCCGAAACAGTCACTAAGGCAGAACTGTACTTCCATCAGTGTTCCAAGAATCCAGAAGTCTTGTACTTTTTTGGAGGCATGCTTATTTTGTAGCTGCCGGCATCAGAAACTTCTTCCAGTTCATATAGCCACCGCTGCTGCAGCCTGCGATATATACGTAGTTCGAGTCACTTGTCCCTTTGTAATCTCACTATTTACTCTATTTTTCCTGCAGTCAGTTAAGGAAACATTAATAAATTACGCGAGTTTTGGGGTGGACGGATGCATACAGTAGGTGGGCCAAAATTTACTTTCTCCCTGTATAATAAAGTTGTAGTAAAGGGGGAAAGCTAGAGAAAGAAAGTAGCAGGGAAAGTGGGGAAAGTAAAAGTATGATTTTTAATTCCCGTAAACTATGCAAATTCCCCTACCTCACTTAGGCCTAATGCAATCATACAACATAACATAACAACGAGAAGAAAGCTATAAGATTTCTTCTCAATGGATATTTTGGGGTTAGTTCAGTGGACTATGACTTTCAACGGAGAGCACTGACTAAGAAAGGCGAGAGGAAGCTCACTACTAGTGCTACACAATGGCAAAGGCTTTTGGCTATGTGCGATTTGAGAACAGGGATATTCATACTGACTGAGCGAGTAAGCCATATGATCATTTACAGTGCTGTGCTGTTGAACATACACAGTGTGGAATTACAATGTAGTATTAAGTAGTATCTGCGTACAAGAAGAGAGATCAGCTACACGGCATAATATGAACTATTCATACATTGCCATTTAATTAAAATTTGTCGACAAACTTTAACGGCAATTTATACTCCTTGTTCTTCTTTCCTCTTCCACACATTTTTCTAGTTGTCACGAACGAATTAAAATTCAATGAGATTCCCTTACTTAGTCTTATTAGTAGACGCAAGTCGAGGGGCTCTGCTCTCTCTCTCTCACTCTCTGTTGAGAAAACTATTCTGTTCTGGCGCTTCTTATTTCCAGTTCTTGTTACCATTCTAAAATATAAACTACATTAACTAGTGCTCGAATGTGGAGAGGAGGGAACACTAGCTCATGATGTTTCAGCAGTTCAACTCAGCTCCGCTCGTCCTATCTAATATCCATACACTATCTGTATCGTAGTAAATTAGTATTTCCTTGTGTATATTGCTAGGTGGGTAGAGTTTAAGTTTCTGTTGTGCTGGCTTGACTTGATTTGACTTGGCCGGCCTTTCCTTGGCTGACTTGCCTCTCTCTCTCTACCCAGACTAGACTCCAGTTACAAAGAGCTCTGTGTTAGTTAGAGAGACTTTTCATGACGCCTCCAGCAAATCCAGAGTCTGCTAGCTTTAGCTAAGTTAGCCAGTTCAAGCCGAGCACATTTTCTAAGTGATTCAGTGCCACTAGAGCAATCCTCTGTGCACTCTCATAGTAAAACTGGATAAACCGAGCAAAATAATATATCGTGTCTCTCACAGCATACATACATATATATATAAACAGTGCACATTGTTGAAGGTTAGACGAGAATATAATACATACAAGATTATATCGTATCAGTTCTGCCAACTTATTTTACTTTTAGTTATGTAATGCGTCCCCTTGAGTGGATGAGAAATTCTCTTGCATGCTTACTTTCACAGAAAGTACAAGCAACAATTTGATATAAAATATTTGTACAGTACTTGTAAGACGACTTCTCTTTTATCATACGAAATTATGTAGTTTAGGATTGAAAGGGTTTGAGGTAGTTTATATTCTATGATTTGGCTCGAGGTAGAGATATTCACCTTACGAGGACTATATGCAACATTATTTAGACATAACGACCTTCTTAACCTCACCAATACCTTACACGTACTGTGCAATAAAAATAATTATACAAAAAAGTTGATGGATAATGTTAAGGTCTCCCTATTTTCTGGACATAATTTAAAATTGCGATAACAAAGAAACTTTTATTGAATACGACTTAGTCAATGTGTTAAAACAACGTGTGCTAATAAATTTTCTTCCCATTATATACTAATAGAATTTTTACCTTATAGAACAGTAGTTGTAGGTTCGTTCAAATATCGTCAGCATCTTCTAAATGATATCGTCTTCCTAACACACGTCAAAGTAGATTATTTTCAGTTAGGTTAGGCTGCCCCCAGTAGGACACTCGTAAACCATTAAAATGACTGACCCTAGCCTGTTGCCGATGCCTTTTCCACTCTGCCTCGACCAATGTTTTATCTTGATAGTATTTTAGTATATGCACATACATATACTCACAATCAGAAAAAACGATAAAAACAGATACGATTTTACATAAAAAGCACACACCTTAATTTTAAAAAAGTGCAACCGAGCAGTGTACGGAAACCATACGAGGGTGACGAAATTATGGGCAATCTAAATTGTTTTAGATTACACTAGTGTACAAGCTTTCGGGCCCTATTTCGACAAAATTTTATTATTTTGTAATTTTCAGCGCATGTTTGTCTCAATCTTTGCCTAAAATTTTCCAAACAGTCGATCATATCCTAATCTTCAAGTAACCTGTTTCACGTCTCCGTTACACTAATATGCCAAGTTTTATGGTACCATTTCGGCAAATTTCTATTTTTAGTGGAATTCGTGTCATTTTCAGCGCACCTTTGTCTCAATTTTTTGTGCTAAATAAATATGTTCGAAAATATAAATTTTGTTTGGATAAAATTTGTTTGGTTGTATGTACACTATCTGCAACTTAAAGTAGGTAATCTGTCCTGCGTCTTGAATTACACTAGTGTGTCACGTTTAATGGCTCTGCTTGCTTCAATTTTATGGCAATTTTAGTTAATTTTAAAGGTTTTCCACCAAACTTTTTGGCTAAAATCACCTTTTAGCTTTTCTACACGTAAATATGAGAAATTTTCGCTTGGATTACGTTTGCTTTGCTTCTTCCGCACTATCGTANTTTGCTTCTTCCGCACTATCGTATTACTTTAACACAGAAATTCAAACAATTTTTAATTTTAGGAGATTTTGTCTTATTTTGTGCCAAAAACGAACGACATGTTTGGATAGAAAAATATTTTTAAATACAGTAACGCCCAGCTAGACCAGCTCTGTTGAATGGAATATTCCTTTACAAGAGTACAAGCTTAGGGCCCTCAACCTAAAATTGAATACATAGGTACCTGAAACAGGATTTACTTATGATTGAGCTTGTAAATACGTACGCCCCATTAAAGGTCAAAGTTTAAAACTTTTTAATACAATCTTGAGGTATAAATGGTATAAATTTATTTTAGGTATCGTTTCTGCAATTTTTTAATGTGTTTCCTCAATTTTTGTACACCACTAGATATTAAGGACCCTACTTTGGGTTGGACTACTGCACTGATATATTTGTCTGAGAGATCTTAGGTAGCAAACTGTCCTTCTCAACCAGATCGCAAAAGGATATGAGGTAACAAGATATGCAAATGGAAGTCTCCTAATTAGCGGTGCTGATAGAATGTAATAAAGACTCGAGTCTACTCTATCTGCTATTTAAATATCAGTAATATGTATAGTAATCGCAACCAATAACCAACTGGTAAATTAGTCATAATACTGCAGCTAATTGTGAGCCTGTATAGACTGTAGTACATATATAAATACTTCAACGTAGAATGCATTTAGTTCTCAGACTGTCAAGAGAAGAGATAGACAAGAAAGGCCAGTGAATTGAGAGGAAATAAAGCCGCTGGCCAAAGAGAGCTTGTTGGTGGCTTGACTGAGACTGCTTGTTATTCAAAGGAGACGAGGTAATGGATATTCAGAGAAATGGCGAGGATTTCCTCGGAGATAACTACTCCATCACACATTGGTCTCAACCGATCTCCCACACCAACTTACTAATGAACATAAAAGACACAGAGACTGATAATTCTCTTACTCCTTCATACAATTTCCTCCAGTATATTCCATTATGCTCACGCTCTGTCATCAGAATTAGTTGAAATTCTCAACATGGGGTGAGAGAGATGTGAACATTTTCGCTTTCCTCCCCACTTCATGTACATCAACACACAATAAGAGCTTGTATGTAGCTACTACACACAGTACAAAGTTTCGACAGAGTCGTCGTTTCATCGTCTCCGCTTTATATAAATAAGAGACAATTTTCCCTTTCAATTATCCAGGATTTTGGATAGTTTCTGCATTTTCTTCTGTTCTTCTCCTCTTCTCCATCATTCGACTTCGGTATTATGCTTGGGTTTGAGGGGAACAAACGACTCTCTCCAAGAATATGAGGCCACGGAAGTACACGTACACTCCGTAGTGTAGAACAATACACCATTGATTTAACTTGAAGAAATACAAACACTATGTATGTATAAATACAAATGTACAGTACAGATAAAGTATAAATATTTATACTGGTATACATATATTAGTAATATGTACGTACATATAAGAAAATTCACATTGTGTATGTATAGTGCATAACGCAGGTATGTATACGTGATACAAACCGTTCACTACTCATCCACATGCATTACAGTGAATTGGCAAAGAAAATCCACTGGTAAAAGTCAACCCGTCTACTGTCATTCCTGTCATACAGCAATGCAATACATTTGAAGAAGTCACCAACCCAACATGTAGCAATGGGATCTTGTCACTATTCGTCTCCTACTCTTATTGCCGGTATACCAATGGTCCATATAATCGATGTCTGCTTCTTGATGCCTGATGCATCCTCTCGATCGTGCATCTTTTATTCGGCATCATAAAATGATCACTATAGCAGAACATTACGGGCGAAATGATATGGAGTAGGGAGTTTGAGTGACTGACGTGACTAAGCTAAGCAGACACTCATGTGCACAGCATCCTCTACACTAGTACACTACGTGTGAGAAGACAAGACACAGCGAGATAGAAAAAATACATCCGTACAAGTACCAAAAGAATGCCCGTATGTTACCTATTACTCAAGTATTCTAAGACCACAATACCATAGAGAATGACTTTGAATTCCTGTTTTTAGCGGCGAGTCCAGGAGTGTCTCTTTGTGTGTGTAGGTAAACGGATGAGATAGTGATAGCGCTTTAAGACTTGACTCGAGTTGACTTTAGACTACATGCTCACAACTTAAATAAAGTCTCCAATTGAATGGCTATTCTGCTAACTTATCGATTCCGCTCCCTCAACTCTATCTGCATAACTGCCACCTTCGTCTATCCTATCATTTGGAGACATCCGATCTCGATCTCACTCTGTGTCTCTGTGTGTAAAAGAAGCTGCACACCAAATTCGACGTATGTACGTTGAACTCAACTCTTGTCATCCTCCAAAACCAACTTCTCCCCATATCCTTTCTCTCTGCTTGTCATTTTCCACACACACAACTTCCAACTTCACCTTCATCCATCCCCATCCACTCACTTTCTGTCTTACGCCGCTCGACCGGAGTTATTTCATGCTGATCCCTTTCTTTTCCCAACTTTCATCTTTCCTCCGCACAATCGAATACTGGGTGCCGAGAGTGCCAGCGATATGCATTATTACTACACCCGTTGATACGTCCGTATTGAGTTGCACTCACTCACAGTCACCGTGCACTATGCTATACTTTATATGTATTATACACATTGTATACTGGTATAGGAAAGCACTTGAGCCGCACTGCTACTAGAGCACGAAGGTATTACTTTCCTCAGCTTTGCTGTCTCTATGCATATGTTATTGAAAGGCGAAAGGAAACTAAAGAAGAGTCAGGAGAGAGGACCCAGGATTGAGCAGAGAGAACGGGACAGACAAAGGAGACGACGAATTGTAGAGAGACATCCCTTTCGTTCCACCGTCCTCACCAAAAGCCAAGCCAAGCTCACATCTACAATCAGCTTACACACTTGTCTCTTTTATCTGCTCTCTGTTTGGCGGTTCTGCCGTGTGTAGTACGAATGTTTGTGAGACTCCTTGTCGTTCCTTCAATGGCTCCCCTCATACACATTCATACATTTACTTTTGTTGTACTGGCATTATGGCACCACTACCATCTTTTTAGACTTTCCACTACCCAGACTGTGTTTGGTTTTTACTTAGCTCTACTTAGAAAGAGACGGAAAGCTAGACGAAATCATTCCACCAAATCCAAAATACCATTTTATTCATTGCTATTGGCCCGAGGGTGCGCAGGTAGAGATAAGTAATCTGTATTGTTTACATACTTCCTCCTCTTGCTCACTCTCACCACTTGCACAAGATGAACTATTGTCCCTGTACACATCAGTGAGCCGGTTAATGTTGTTAACAACGTGCTTGTGGGTGCTTAAGAAAGAACTATCTAACAAGGTATTGTAAAGGTAAAAGTATTCTGTATACATACGAGTAGTATGTAGTAGTTTTATGTGTACTTAGATGACTCGACTGTACTCCTGCCTTCTTCTCTGGAAGAATGTGGTATTTTTAGCGTGAATTGCATTTGTTTGAGAGAAATTGGCTTTTGGGAGCTCATCAACATTCACATGAATAGATAATACTCAAATTATCGAGGATTAGGTTGCTTTTGCATTAAATTCTAACCGGAAACCTCTATGGTGTTCTAAGGAGTTGTTTTTTGAATTATTCCTTTTATTGACTGTAACACCGGTGTATAGCTCCAATCTAATCTGTTTTCTCGTCATGTAGTTAGTCTTGTCTACTAGTTCCTTTAGTCGACTGGCCATAAAACTTTCTTTCAATTCGTGTACTCAAGCTTAGCACTGAACGAGTGAGCCGGTCATAGTAGTAGCGTTGCATGAAGTGTGCGGAGCACGTCAGCTAAGTACTCTCGTGTTCTGCCTATAGTAGAACTGTGTGTGCGGTTATGTTTTTATGTGGTGTGTTTGATGGAATATAGTGAGAAGGCACTTCATTGCATGTACCTACATACTTGTTCCTGATTCCTTACTACAATATGATTTCTGAAATTGCGAAATCGCGTGTTTGTCTTCTTAAATTGTCAACGGCTTTTGCATTATTTATTGCTACATTTCCACAATTCATAGGAATTTTATTTTCGTGTTCAAGACACTCCATTCAGTCTTCCTGCTAAGCTTTAAGACACTGAATGACTTTAACTGTGCCAGAAAGTGCACTTATGTCTTTGTCGTGAATGGGATGAGTATTAATATTGCTTTGGGGAAGCGTAATACGATCTTAGGTACTTTATCAATACCCCAAACGGTATTATATTATTTTAGTGGATCTCATCTGCGCCTTTTTATAACCCAGCCATATTTTATATTTATTTTTAGACCTTTATTTTCCGACCGCATCTTATCCTCAACCAGACTCGCCTTCACCGGGACTTATATGACCAATGCTGCCATTCATCAACAATTGAATTGCTGTGTGTGTAGGCGTTCCATTCAGCTAGAATGCTGCACTACAACGAATTTTTTGTCATTATGAATATTGAATTAAAAGAAATTCATAATCGGCCATTCTTTCGGAATACCTTACAATTTGCCTTCCAAGTAAATACAGTAAATACATTTTAGAAATGAGCTAACAAGAGAAAAATTGTTGACCTAGCTATGTTCACAATGCTCAAATTAGGCTGAACCCCAAAGCAAACATGTGTGCTACATTTATTAAGACAGGTATGTACAATGCAATAATGCGATCTATTATTTCATTGGGACTAGAATTTGGTGGAACTGGTATAAGGTTACAAACTTTGGAACTGACATTAGTAGATCTAAATGAGCGGATATCCATTTTTATTTTTTCTATAGCATTGTGTATTACATCGTATTTATGCATTATTTTCTCTAAAAATAAATCTTATCCGACTCCAACTGGGTAACATGAAACGTTCGCACCTGCATGTAAATGGGGCACTATGAATGAAGTGAAATGTACCAACCAAAGACCGTCGTTCGTATTTCACAAAAGCGTCCGTGGAACTCCGACACCAGTGAAGCTCCTGCAAAAAAGTTTGAAAAGAACGTGTTTAGCCAACTAATTAAGTTTTTAAATTAGAGCTGCTAATGTATGTACAGTCATAAAATTGCAGTGTGGAAAGAAAAAAATTCTAATTTGGGTCAAGTGGCGCAGCTAGAGAACGTTCTAGTAATTATGACAAAATGTTCTACGAGGTGTAGATTATACATTATAAACGAGTTCAATTTAGATCACATTTCATAAGCTATTTCTAATTTGTAACGTGATAACACGAGAAACGAATGTTTTCGCAGTTCAAGCTCCAGCACTTGCTAGCCTACTAGAAAGACTCGAGAAAACTTTTAGTAAAAATAAAACCATGGCTTTGCCATTAATGTAGAAAGCATGTCTACCGAGTACATATTATATGTTGCAGTAAACGTGTTTACTACATAGTAGTTGGTTTTATGTTTCAAAAGACAACCTTCTCTCTGTCTTTCAATGTTATCATTGAAATTACCTTGAAGGCGAAACAATTTTATCAACAAAAACTTTGAGTTAATGGTAGCATCATGATGTAGTTTTTATTTGGAAAAAACTTAATAGAATTTTGCCTACGTACATGAATTTCGCTCGAAGCAAATATGTACCGTTCACAGAGAAGAAAGGATCAACTCAACTGTGCACAGTGAAATTGCTACCTGCCTGCCTACCTAAGCGTAAAATACAATTGAAAGAGAAAGAGAGAAAGCACTCGGCACTGTGTATAACCTGAACGCTAGTGGTAGCAGACTTTGCATACACGAAGTAGTTTTCTATTTTCATCCTTGTTCTAATATAGGCCGTATGTGTATTAGACATTAATTTAGTTGATTGCATTCCAGAAAGTTGTACCACACAGTGAAATGCTGGTAGGTAGGAGGTGCCCACTAATACTTATAAGTTATAAGCATGCACATACAACTTAAGCCGTGTTAGAATGCTATACCTACTTGATATTTGAAGTCTACACTTTTTACACGTATATAAAGACATGCTTATTTGTTAAAGGTAGTGAAAACTGTTTTGCTGTTGGCATATAAGAAAAGAAATATGGTTTGTATAATAGGCTTTGGAAGTGGTGAAGGAGTTGTACTTTATACAAGAAAATATATCACAAATCATGAAGAAGAGAGAAAACTAACTCCACGGAGAAAGTTTTGAAGGATGAGGAGAAAGTTGTCCGTGGAGTGAACGGTAAATAACTTTTTTGTTTCTTGTATCCTATATGTGCATGAAGTTTTATGAAGATTATTGAGACATAGACAAGATACTAATGATAAGACATAAAGGGGTATTCGCACATTGTGCCATGTCAAAATCCGTGTTTTCCTTGCTGTCACGCAAGCCTGAGATTTTCAAAGTAATTTATATGTAGGTAATATGGTCATAAAGGAGGTCATACCCCCTTTCCCCCTCCCCTCCCACAACCTTTTGCATAACAGCACTATTAAAGTTTTGACGGTTTCAAGAAATCATAGCATTTATTACACTCATTAAAATACAGCAACATGTGCATGTTGGTGAATTCATATAATACAAATTTAAGTATACCTTGCAAAATAGCTCAACATTAAGTACTTCATTCGATTACGTTTATCGTGCTGTGCAAAAGTTAGCTTATAAATATCCCGATAGGAGAACAACGCTTGCTTGTGTCAGCAATCAGAATGTTTTCAGAAAATGCAATTTACGCTACAAAGTTGCGCCGAATTCAAATAACTGCAAATTACTTTGAGTGAAGTGGTGCAAGTGCAAGCGACTATTAATCAACGCTGATTGTGTGCGTGAATAGTGAATAGTGATGTAATTATTTTGCACTCTTTGATAAACTCGATACTCTCACGATTAAATAACTAAATGTAGCTTGCTCGAGTAGCTCGAGTGAGTACACTTAAAGTGAAGGTTTGTGATGAATCTGACGAATAACTAAAGTTGACTCAATTCGCTTTTCAATGCTAAAGCAAGTTTTAGTACTAATTTTTTTCTATTTGCCCTCCATTTATCCTTGGCAAACCTCAGCCAGTATTAATTATGGTTTAAGGTGTAATGTGATGAAGATTATGAGAATGAAACCCAGTTGAGTTTGGCTTTATGTATACATACAACATATAGGTATACATTGAAATATTTTTGTTCCACTTGTTGCGGTGCTGGTCACTGGTGCTTGATGATGACGAGAGTAAGACAGATTTTAATAATTTTTTTGAAAACATAATTTGACAAACACTCCAGATAAAGTCAAATTTTTTACAAACGCGAAAAAAATTATTGTATAATTAACTGTGTAATTTTGTCTTAGATGTCGTCTTTTTTTCGACCACGGTATTTAATTTTAGGGGGACTAGCCGCAGCCGGTGCGACGGAATGGTTCAAAGGAAATTTAGACCCTAATTCTGTTGGAATTGTTCGCTTTGGAAGAGCTGCTCTTGCTGTACGTATACTACACTACTGATTGAATTGTTATTTTTATGTATAAATTCGCATTTTTTCAAAGAAAACGTTTTAATTTTTTTTGGATGAATAGGCCGGTGCCATCGCCTTTGACTACAAGACAAGTGTTTACGGTGCAAATTTTACCTACTGATGAAGAGGAATTAAAGAAGTTGTGGTCGAGTGTGAGTTAGTGCTGGATTTTTAAATGGGTGGTTTGCCCCGGCAAATAAGCAGTTGATGTAAATTTCTATTCTTGCTTTCTCAAACAGGTTCATAAACGGTCTGCCGAAAAGCTTTTAGACCTCTGCACAGCTAATCGAGGAGTGTTTGTTAAAGTTGGTCAACATTTAGGAGCCTTAGACTATTTACTGCCTCCAGAATTATATTCAAACTTTGAGAATTCTTCATAACCAAGCTCCCATGTCATCCCTTGAAGACGTCTTTACTGTGATTAAAGAAGATTTGAAATTAGACGTAATGATTTACTTATTCTTATTGGAACAAGTAGCACATTTGAACTTTGCTTTTTGCCTGTGCATTATTGGGGTACGAATAATATTGTCAATGAAAAAAATTGTAATTTTTAGAGGTCAGTGCTTTTTAAGCAGTTTAGCACAGAGCCTTTGGGAGCGGCATCACTGGCCCAAGTATACAAAGCAGAACTTTCTAACGGTGAAGTTGTTGCTGTAAAGGTGCAACATCGAAATGTCAAACGACATTCTGTTGTGGATATTGCAACAATGGAGGTTCTCGTACGACTGGCAGCCTGGGCCTTTCCGGATTTCAAATTGTTATGGCTGGCGGAGGAAACTAAAAAAAATTTACCAATGGAATTAGATTTCGTGAATGAAGGAAAAAACGCAGACAAAGTTAGAGAACAGTTTCGTCATTGCAAATGGTTAAGGGTAAAAATACATATTGAAGTGGATAATTATATGTTTAGGCGGATCTACAATTTGTGCTTTTCTTGATTCAAGGTTCCTAAAATCCACTGGAATTTAAGTACTCATAGAATCCTCGTAATGGATTTTTGTGAAGGTGGTCAGGTAAATGATCTGCAATACATGACTAAGAACAAAATATCCGGTAGCGAAGTCGCATCAAAACTCGGCCAACTCTATTCTGAAATGATTTTTATAAATGGCTATGTTCACTGTGATCCTCACCCGGGGAATATATTAGTACGAAATAGGAAGGGCAGTTTGGAGCTATCTCTTCTTGACCATGGACTCTACACGGTAAGTTTAGTTAAAATCTAAAATTAAATGTTAGAAAGAACGTTCATTATTTTTATCTTTAGTGTCTAACTTTTCCTTTATCTTAATATGTTGATATGTTTTTAGACACTGTCGCCCGAATTTCGTTATAATTACTCTCAATTTTGGCTCAGTATTATAAATTCTAATGTAAAAGGAATCGAGTTTTATGGAGACGCGCTTGGTGTTGGAAATCTATCACATTTGTTTGCCTGTATGGTTACTGCTCGGTCTTGGGATTCAATTGCTAGTTCGGATGGTATCACAAAACACAAAGTATCAGCAGAAGAGGTATTTTCCTTTACTTGAAATTTTTTAATACCACGTTATGCACATTCACACTATTCAGTTAGCTTTTGTTTGTTATACAGCAAGAAAAAATTCGTAAAAATATAGGGAACTTTCTACCTCAAATTTCTGAAATACTTGAACGTGTACCCCGACCAATGATTTTGATATTTAAAACGAATGATTTACTTCGTGGTGTAGAATTCGCACTGAAGACGGAAAAAACGTGAGTGAACAATTTACGCGTTTAATAATCGTTTATGCTATTTGTATAACAGTGTAAAAGCTATTTTTAAAATCTGATTAGAATGACTTCATTCACAACGATGTCCAAATTTTGCGTGAGAGCCGTCTATGCTGAAAAGATACGGAAATGCACTAGCTCATTCTGTACATTCATTAATGTGCTACACCAACAGTGGGCATTAACGCAAATATGTTTTTATGAAATATTCGTATGGTTTCGGTCTTTGTTGTGGTTCCCCTTTCTTACTTCTTAGTAAATGATACTATACCAAAGATAATGCAGTGATCTAACAATGTTGTAGAAATATGCGAATTTAGTGTATACGTTCAGATCAAACGCATATCAAAAGTTTTTTTTGTTAAGTAAGGATAGATTTAGAATTTGTTGCATGTATTAAAATTGTATATTATTGTGACATCGGGCTACTTTTTACAACAAAGTAATCCAGTAGAGGCACATTGTAATTCAGGTTAGTAATGCAGGTGCTTTCCGTCGTCAATACCGTATAATGAGATTTTGTAGTAATTAGCACTAACAGTAATCCGTAACAACCTTGTAATACAATTGTTGAATATATTTTCTATACACAGTATAGGATAGACAGAGATATGTATATTATGGTAAGTATTGATGTATTTAGTTTAGTTATAGTAGAAAGTTGTGGCAGAGGCCTTTCCTTTCAGTCAGTGTTGGCATTTAGTAAATCTTCCAGAGACTGCAACTCCTGCAAATGCATATCTGTTATTAGTATGTTTCTTATAAATTTAGTAATATTCACACACAGAAGACCCAACTGATTGTTATATCTATTTTAAGACCTCACAACATATTAAAATTACTAAATTGAGCGCTAATAAAAATTCAGTGGAATAACTCCATTCATCAACATCAAACAATGTTATCAAATTGTTAGTATTACAAGCACAATTACCTTAGATTTTAATAATGATAAAAATGTAATAATAACATATTGTTCTGTTGCTATTCTAGTGCTACAATGTTCACTCTAATCACGCGAATACCGTGTACATATTACCTGCTGAAACCGATCTTGCACATCAATATTTATAGTAGTTAAAATTTAGTTCTGTTGCGATTTGAAAGGAAAGTGGTTAGAACACCAAACAGAATGTAGAGAGAAAGAGAAAAGAATATTACATACTTTTAGTAATCCTTAAAAGGCAAGAGTAATGATGCGAATTGAACGTTAAAGATTAACTTTCACTTAAGTTACTTGAATATGATTTACCTTCCAATGATTATCATTCCAACCAGGAAAGAGAACTTTGAATGAATCTGGCTCATCTCCTTGCTTTACAACAATTGAAATAGATACTGAATTTCCCCCCGCTTTCTCGTGATGTGATTTTATATAGTCCTTGTAAAATCAAACATCAGTTAGTGATTGATACTACTTATGCTACAGAAAAGACAATTTGATCCTTTCTATTATCTGTATTAAAATTTGCCACTCACATCTGACATTTTCATGCTGTTTTGTTTTTCTTCGGGCGATGCTCCTTTTCCGATCCAAATGAAAATTTCATCATCACCAGTGTCAAGTACCATAACGTCGTCTTCATTCAAATCCTATTGTAGTTCAGCTTATAAAATATAATGATACCCAAAATCTTATAAATACCACTGCAATCATCCGTTAGAAACCCAAACCTCTTGCGTGAAATTGTGCACTTCATCCACATCCAGTTTTGTCGATGGAGGAGTAATACTGCAATGAAACAATCGTGCCGACAAAGAAGGAGCGTCACTGACGCTAATGTCACTTGTGTACTCTGCTTTACCCCCAAGAAGAGCCCAGAATTCTTCAGGTTCTGATCCTTCCACTATCTCTGTTCCAGAGCGCTCTGGAGACACAAGTTTCACAACGTTTGCTCCCATCGCCTTCTCATCCTCTGAAGCTCCCTGAATGAACGGAGATACATTATTCCATTCACAATTCTATTGTTTGCTTAATTGTAATGTTGTGGTACCTTTCCATGCCAAATGTAAGTGATTGATGGACCATCCAGCACAAACACATCGTCCGAGTCCAAAGATGCAGCAATAGCCTCTACCTCTACAGCTCGAGTGTCTTCATCACATGTACCCTTAACTTGGAAAAGCTTTGATTTGTTTACGTCATAGGTTTCATGTTCGCGAACGTTTTTGAAACCACTTGCGTGACCTCCCATGAAAACAATCATACGACCTTTGAAGATTCTAAGGAAATGAGCTGGCTCTCGCCCCTGCACAACCCGGACTTGTATTGCTCTTCCATTCAGTGCATCATCAAGGCGCACAGCGTGTAGAGCTGCTGCAGCCTTTTCATCCTGAGAACTGTCTTTTCCCTATATGAAAAGTTTGTAATTAGGCAATTCTCACAATTAGTCATATTGACAGAGTTTGTTAATTCCAGGAGTACTCACTTGCCAAAAATACACAATATGATTCTGTCGACCTTTTATTTCATACGTGTATTGCAAAACATATGAATCTCCACCGAAAAACATTCCATGACTTTCCGGTGACACTGGAGCAAGCTCAAAGTTTTCAACTCGAAAAAGTTCGGTTTTTCCAGTACCGTCATCAGGGCAAAATCCAAGCGCCTATTTGAAAAGACAAGCATCACATCTCTCTTATACAAAAATTATGCGAGTCAATTTGAAAACTTACTCTTCCAATGTTTTTCAACAATTTTGCCATTTCTTCTTTCGACAATCCAGCCTTTGATATTTTTGGAGCAACATAAGAATTACTTGCTGCAAATAGTGACACGATAAATCAAACAACATTGTTCAAAACTTGTGGGTACAATAAGGCAAAGGGTTCAATCAAAGTGTTGTAACTAACCAGCAATCTTCTCCATGGTGTAAACTCGACCGAATATTGGTGCATTATCATCTGTTTCTTTCCAGACTTGAAAGTATTGCTTGAAAGCAGTAGGTTCACCACCGTCGACAACTCTTTGAATCTGCATTTACAATACATATGAAACTTATAAGGTTAACATAAATTATGCACTCGTGTGGCGTAAGCTGCAAAACGAACCCTAGTCCAGTCTGGATATCCATTTTGCTTCAAGAAGTTTTCAGCTGTTTTCATCGCTTGAATCTTTTCGTCACGAGAGCACTTCTTCCCAATCCATGCAAATATACCAGACTTTCCAGCATCAAGAATGAAGCAGTCCTACAAATATCCACAAATGGATTCATATGTTCAAATTTCTATACGAATGTATATGTAAACACATTTTGATTAATTTGCAAGCAATACACACAATTGAACACGGCACAATTACAAT
>JABASC010002417.1:0-17695 GCA_019776185.1 Plutomurus gul | reverse complement strand
CTAGTAAGCACCACTTGGCGACATGGTGCTAACTAACTGTACCACACATTTATATATTTATGCATACTAAACATGAAATAGTGATGTACTGTTATATAAATGTTTAGTCTGTTTTAGAGAGAGTAATATAGTTGTGAATTTTAATCACTTTCCACATGCTATGTTACACGTTATATTAGTAATAGCAACCCACCAGAGGCAGAATTGGCAAAGAGGATTATAATAGTATTCTTTGTGCACTTCCTTAAATAAAGTTTTCTGGTATACCGAATCCCAAAAAATAATCTAGTGCTTCTTTACGGAATTAAAATAAATTTGGCACAAAATAAGATGAAATGAACAAACTGCATGATTTCCCTGGCCGATGTTAACTGACTTAACAGACCAGATTGTCCAAAGTCAGGAGTAAAACCATTTTTAGAATTTACAAAGCATCTTTAATCTCAAAGGAATTGAAGCACAGGAAAATCCATTTTGCTTAAGGTGTGTGATTTTTTTTAGAACTTGCTTAGGTATAGGTATCACTAATCATTAGTTCATCATTCGCATCCGCTATTAAATATTAATGCGCGATGCATAAGTACCTGAGAGATTTTTATAGAACAGATTTATTTCATCTATTTTTAGCTTGACGGATAAAAGTACAAAATATGTAAATCGATTTTACGTTTAACGAACCATGAGATACATAAGAAACAATACAAATGTTAACATCAGTGCTTTTACAAAAGGAGGAAATGGAGCATATATCTTTAAAATAAATTTTGATTCTTCCAGTCGAACCAATGTAGCTACACAAACAGTCATGTCATCCTTATTCACAGAAGAAATCTGTTTAACAAAATTCAGTTTTCACAGCGGATCACAAGTGGGAAAAATTGGAGAAATGTGAATTTTGTCCTTCTTCCCTTTTTCACGATGTTTGGTTGGATAAAATTACCCCTCATTCGATTGGTTGACATAAAAAGTATTCTTGCTAAGCATTTTTTTTATTTTTGTGTTTTTCGTACCTGAAACTCAAAGCCACCAGAAAGTCGATTGAATCTTTCTGCAATCAAAATCACTTCATCCTTAATATTTTTGATTTCGAAGCAAGTTGTCCAATCATCTCTGATAAGAATCACTCCAAGTACACCAGGAATACTGAAAATTGTCGAACCCTTTATTCAAAATTTAAAAAAAATTAGTATTTACCCTTGAGCGAGATACTGACCATTTTAACTAGAGTTTCACTTGAGATACATACATACTATCAATTTATTAGAATTCACCTCTATAACGACCGACTCGGCTGGAGGTGATTTTTTGTTGAATAAAACTCCTAAAACTTGTTTCTCAGTCTGTGTATCGAAAATATCAACGGGTCCATCTGGTACTCCCTTATTCCTGCTATCAGTCTTCAGCCAATTTCGTTTTGGTTTCAACTTTTGGAAGGCTATGAATTTTCCTTCTTCATCATCTCCGAAAAGTGTAATTTCTGCATGAAACCCAAATCCATCCCTCGTTCCTACAATTTCAAACACAAAATTCAAAATATTCCGACTTTGGGTTATACTGTGCCTCCATGTGGTAAAAATTGTTGTGCCAATTCACAGGGGTGCTTAGGTAATGCAATTACTGGAGCTCTTTCTAGTAAAAATAAACGTTGAGGAAGACCAAAGGATATCCAATCCCTCAGGACCCCCAAATAAATGCGTCGGTTGGAGGATGAGTTTTCCGAGATGGTAATGGTCGGGACTCAGCTTTCCCAAATGGACTTCTTAACATGAAAATAATTCACAAAATTGAATTATTGAATTCCCTCCATTGATATAAACGCACACTAATAATTCGAAATAGTTTCAACCTGCAATATTTGGACACTTTAGTAGTTTTGGTAATAATATTTTGCTGGTTGCTAATTTTCCGGTTAAATCCATCTTGAAGACTTTCATTTTGATTGTTTTCTCTTATAATCATTGGAGCTGTAGTACTGTTACTGCCTCCCATTGCAAAAATATGATTTTATTCTGTCGATATCAAATCAACTAGGCGATAATCGTAAAATACTTTATTTTCAAAGTTACAATTTGGGCACATAATTATAATAATAATAATAAATCTCGAATATCTTTTACTCCCAGAGGTTCTCCAGCGAATATATGATATTGGCCTCTGTCCTGTCGCTTCTGAGTGTCAATGCCAAAGTTTCCTTAACACTACATAATAATACTTGCCACATTAGTATAATAAGCAACGAATACCTACTTAACTACAGCTTATTCTCGAGTTTTCTGAGTGACACTGACAAAACCTCTGAGTACATATGTAGCACCTACAGTATGTATAGATCTATTTGCCAATTTTCTTTGGCTTTCGTTTCTATGATTGATTAGTCAACTAAGCCAACTTAGATAATAAGGTATATGTATGTATGTACGTATATAGCTCGCATTACGGAGTGTCAGTATGATATATAGAGGTTGGTGCGGTCAAATAATAATATGGAACGAAATGGAAATTGTTTATTTCCAAGTTTTCTCAAGAGGCTCTTTTCCACTTGGAGAAGAATGACGTACGGCGGTAGTGCATAGAACGGGTGACAAAAGAATAAATTGGCAGTCTTTTCTGTAAGACACGCTTTTCAAGAGTGGAGTTTCTGTAGTCTTGTCTGTCAGGCCAACCATTGTCATTAGTGCACACTTACCAAACAAACCATAAACCCAAACTTCAAGAGAGGAGAAATCGATGTTCCTTTCATTGTCCCCATCACACTAAAGGCGAAGGAAACTTCAATTCCATAGTGTTCATAGAATGAGTCTTTATAATTTTGTCAGGTCTTTACATATACATACTACTATTACTATATCAATTTTAATACATATCAATTTTATTAATATTAAGTACATGCTCAGGTTCTACACTCAATGTACCACTGGGATCTAAGCAGCCGATATTTGCACCATTAAATAAATATGTACCGTTTCTTTCAATGTGCAAACAGTTTTCTCCAAGCTGTAATATCATTATTCAGATCTAGCTTCTACTAAATATTTTGTGTATTTACGAATGTAAGCAGCTACAGATAAAACGATAACAAATGTCATAAAGACCAAGAAATGGAGTGCTCCTCACATTGCTGTGCTTCTGATAATGGGGGTTTGAAGTTAGATTTAGATATACTAGAATCGTATGAGTATATATCTGAAAAGAATACCAAGTTGATTTAACCAAATTTCCTACTTACAGATATGACTATCTGGTTTGACATTGGATTAGAGTTACCCCGTAAATATATGAGCACAGAGTGGTTCAAGATGATGGGCCAACTTTTACAATTATATTTGGTGACGCAGTCATTATTTTGCTTTGATGCTTTATATGTATTTTATTATTGTTCAAAAATTTAGGCACATAAAGTTTTTTGTTCTCAATATTTTAGTCATCTAGGGATTGATTATTGCAGTAGATAAGTAATAAAAACATACATGTTTTTCCATAGTGGAGAGTGGTGTCGGTTTGGTCACCTTGAGTTTAGATAATTTTCATAATTAAAGCACAAGTATTAAATTATTTCATTATGTAGATTGTATTCATTAGGGTTTTAGGAACACAATTAATTAATGTTTCTAAATATTTATGCTGTAATTTCGTACTAACAGATTGTTTTTTAAAAGTACTTTTTTGACCAAACCGACACCACCATGTCTTTTTACATTTGATCGGACTTCCCCATGGGGGAAAGACGTTGGTATTTTTCAATTTGTATCAAATATCAATCTTGCACATCCGCACTACTTATGTGTCAAGAAATTCTTACCTCTCAAATGCTGTATTCGCATCTGTAATTAAAATTTTTGTCGACCAAGGAAAATTTACTTTCCTGTGATTTTGGGCTCCAAATTCACATTTTAATTTTTTTTGATTCAGTTTAAATTGAACGTTAAAAACATTTCTTTACACATTGTATGTTGACAATGCGAGTCTAAATTAAAAATTTCAGGTAGAAGTAGCAAGGATTACGGTAAATAATCACGATTTCCGAACCGACACCACTCTCCCCTAATACAGATTTTTCAATAAAGCTGTTATTGGCATAGGCTTTATCGTATTTGTATGTACAAATGTATGAAAATGAATAGTGTTTACTTTGAACTTGTGTCGTGGCATTGACGTGAGTGACAATAAATAAATTAACACGGCAGTATTTTGGGGCGGACCCCGACCGATCAATTACAATACTTTATATTGTCTGTTGATTGGGATGTGGTCGCAGAGTCACGTTCGCAAAAGTGCTTATAGTGCTGTACTGCACTACAGATATATCCAAATCAGTGTTCCGATTGGTTTGTATAACCTGGTAAAGATGGGTGGTAAAAATGCACAATTGATATTAGGTGGTAAGTGGTAACAGTGGTAAAAATGATAAAATATAAAGTTTCATTTCATTCCAAAGCATTTTCACATACGTACAATTAAATCGATATCTTAAATGCATGAAAAATGTTTCTAAAAATACTGCGATTTGTACTCGTTGAACCAACTTATGCAGTATTCAGTGGATTGAGATTTAGATCTCAATATATATAATTCATTATTTATTATATTATTATTACATTATAAATATAATGTAATACCGTTCTTACATTTTTTACCATTTTTACCAGGTGGGTGGTAGAAATTGATCCTGGGTGATAAATTCGGAACACTGATCCAAATGCAATGATGACAATATCTATTTGAGTCAATAATAAGTTTTAGGAAAACAGAATTGCACGCATAAACAGATAAAATGCAAGCAACCGAAGGTTGATGTTTCTTTAAGTTCTCCACAATTCATTCGAATATATCGCAAAATTGTTTTCATTTAGCCTTGAACTCATCAAACATATTGTTAGCTGAGCACACAGTTCACAATCGTATGTGTATACACATGTACATAAACTTCATGTCTACGCCTTATATTAGATAGATGTCTATGTGTCTACGTAATATTTTGGCGTATCGGAAGGTCAATGATGACTCGTGGTTTGAAAAATAATTTGTTGGACTTGACGGATTATTCTTCTTGCTTCTTGCAAGTTAGACTATTCAGGATGCAGTACGATATGTAGAGAGAGAGCAGCTGCGCACAGTGTGCAGCACAGTGCAGTGCATACTAAAAATGCGTTAAAATGACGATTCATTAATTTGAGTAATAAATGCATTTTGGATTGCATTGCATCAACTCCTTTCGTGACAATAAGTGGAAAGATCAAAAACGAAATATTAAATAATATTTTCTTATTTTCCCGCAAATATTTACATACAGTAACACATCTTTTGTTTATTTTCACCGACAAAGAGATCATTATGGGATACACGACGAAGGTAAATCTACAAATCGAGTTTCTAAAGATTAATTCTTTGCTGCTTAATACCAGGATGACCAAAATACTTGGTCTTCAAAAACAGAATACTTGAAAACCTCAAAATAGAAATGTAGTCAAGATACTTTGCTCCCAAAATTTTGAAAAATACGAACACATCTGAATAAATTTTTTTATCGAAAATACAAAATACTTTATTAAACATGGTTAAACAAATTTGTACAATACATTGTTGTTGTGGCTTAAAACTCAGTGGTTATTTGAGATATTGTTGCAGATTTAATTTCTGTTCCTTGATTGAGGAATTGAGGTATGTATGCCAATAAGCAAAATACAACTAAAGCAAATACTGTGACTAGTATGGAGGCGAATATGTAAGTATCTTGTAGTATTTTAAATATATTTCGCATGATTCTCTCAAAATACAATTGCATTTAAAATTCTTTTCCTCGAAGTAAGTAGCCCTAAATGCAATTGTATTTTATTTTAAATACATTAAGCTCCTTGCCGTTCAAAATACAAAAAAGTATTTTGGTCATCCCTTTTTAATACCATTATCATAATTTAGAAACTTTATGTCTATACTATGATGTATATTGATATAAATTATTACAAAGAAATTCATATTTTTCATTAAACTAGCGATAGTAGAGTGTAGAGATGTATTTTGTACACATTTCGCCATTAGTTATAGAGAAAACAATACTCAAAAGTAATTGCTCGAGGGTAATTAATTCCGGCAAATAAAGTAAAATGAACGTGTAATAAACTCTTCAACGTACTTATACCACTCTTATGTTTCAATTCGTGTTAATCTCTATGGAGGTATGATGAAAGAAAAATAGATAAATTATAAAAGATAATAAAATAGGTGGTTCTATCTAATTGTCGCCTCCTTAGCCCGCTGTATAGTTACCAAAAATGTAGGGTGCACAGCTGTGACCGAAAAGTTAAGAATTTCATCAAGGCCAAAGCCTTCTTCAAAATCTACTTACCATCATCAGCTATTTTGGGAAAACTTTTGGACTAGAACTATATTGATACAGTACTAAACAGTAAATGATATATAAATAAATTTTGTTTGAGTTCCACTTCATACACCGTACACTCTTGAGGTGCTGTAAACCATTAAACTCGGTCATCATTCTCGTCATACAACCACCACGTGATAACACCGTGTGGATGAGTCCAAACTAATTATAGATCACCTAATCTTGACAGTTATCCCTTTATTAGAGTGGAACAAACTCTCTTTCAATAAAAACGATCTTTCAATATTTTATCAACTCATTTTCAGCTACTCGGTGGATGTTAGTTAATGTGTACGTAAAACAGAATGTATAGGATTTTCCCTCCATTAGGTTTTCTTAACGAATCTCCAAAAGCACTATATGAACCACTCCTTACATGTATAGATGTATATGTGTAGATAACAAAATACAGGTATGTATATATATTAGGTAGTACGAATTGTAGGTGATAAAAAAGGGTGAACTAATTGTTCGATGTTTCTGTATTTAGTTGTTGGTATGAACCAGACGAAAACTTTGTATATTTTGAAAATCCACAAATATACGCTCACTTGCTCACCCATATCACCAAGTTAAATATTTTCTTTCAAAAATGGAAGTGTGGAACATCCAAAAAGACCGATAATTACAGGGTACCTCTGGTCGTACTTCCCCAAGCCTGAACACGGTCCGTTGCACCAGAAAACAAACTTGTTTTTGTGGAACCTCCCCTTCCTCCGCCGAACATTTTTGAACCTGAGGAAGACAAAGAATCAGTATCCAACGTTCTTGAATAGGGAAATGGATTAGGGTGAGGATTAAATGCTCCGAATCAACTTTTGTTAAAGATCAACCCACCAACCTGCACCCTTGAAATCAAACAGATGTACTGATGTTGGATTGAAAGGGCTTCCAGCCATACCTGGAGGTCTTCTTCCGTTTTCACCAGACACTTTATTAAATCTAGCACATTTGTCTAAAAAGTTTCCCATAGTGTTTTGCGATTGTTAACTTTTCTGAAAGGTATTTGACTCCAAATGGTATGGTGTCAAATACCAAGCATGAGTATGTTCCGTAAAATACACATTTTGACACAAGTGGCAATTATTTGATGTTTTCACAATAAATCAGTGATGCAACACCCACTCACATACCAGCGTCCGTCAACCAAAAATTGTGATGCCTATGATGCTCAGAGTACGTACATAGTTTCAAGTTACACTACATTATACTGGCATTGCAAGATTGCAACCTTTCTGTGTAATGAATGGTGTTGCAATAATATTTACTTTCTTGTCTTCAGAGCTATGCCAGTTGTGTGTGCGGTATTCACATGAAAACCTTCTCACTCTCGGTTCGGTTCTTACAATACACCATACGTATTGATAAATAAAGGCCTAAAGTGGAAAAGAGATACGTAAATAATACATGTAGCTGTTACACTAATTCCATTGTCCAGGCTGAAGTAATTCCCCGACAATGTGAACTCTGAATTTTTTATAAGGAATGGCGACAACTCTCAATCACAACTCAATGCCACTATAGTTTCATCGATTTATTTATGGGAACTCTAACTTGCAAAATCATACACATGCTCTAGATATATGCAACATGAGAATCATTTAAATTCGCTGAGAGAAACTCAAATTATAGCATAGTGAAATTTGTACATATGTAGTACACATTTGTGTGCATGTCATTGCAACAACGTAATATTAAGTTAATACATTAGATCATGTAAGTATTATTAGTAAGATTGTAACCGGGTGTGTGGGGTGGACGTTGAAAATGGGAAAAGTTCTCCTGGTACACGAATTCGTATTTATCTTAGAAAATGTTATATGTATTTAATAGCATTTGTACACACATCCCACATATACATACAAAAAGTCAAAATCAAATTTTATTTGCAGAACAGCTCAACAGATACATACTATATATTTCCCTTCAGATTTATTTATCAATTTATTGCAGAACCAAACTGTAAATATTTTACCTTAACCTCATATGCATGATAGTTATGCAAAATGTCCTTACTTCCATGCATTGAGTAAACAGTTTATTCAAAAGTATTTATGTATTTATATGTTTTTATACAATTATTAAACCTTTCTGCATGAAAAATAAGATTGATTCGTACACTATCTCTGGTATTCAATAATCGATAGCATGTGTACATGTAGGTAATACAAACTAATTCATATTGGTAAGCAGCTCAATTCCTACAGTGAATTTATAGTTTAGAGTACAACAGTGCAGAACATGATAAAATATTGATGACCAGTTCTAATTTATTAATGTTCGAGTAACCAAAAGTATGAAATATAAATTATGTAACTTTATCGATAATTCCTTGAATTCTATGTCAAGGAACTATTTATAGCCTATATTCTATAACCTTGCTTGTGGCGATGCTAAGATGAAAGGAAGAAATGAAGCTTATTTACTTATTGAGACAAGGAAAATTGAAAACTGAAATACTTTTTCAAAATAATTAAGGTGTAGGTTCATTTATCCAAGCTCTGAGATCAACTCTGGGTATTCTTCCACTCCTTCGACAGTCTACCATGGAATTACTATAAAAAATAATGAAAATTTTATTAAAACTCACAAATAATGGAAGTTTTGCTTCAAACAGTAAGTAAATTCGTCATAGTCATAAGCAACTCTCCAAGAACTATACTCACAAATCAAAGTCTGGTAAAAGAAAAGCGGATGGTTGCACCGCTTCTAAATCATCCGAATTATCGCACAATATACGAGCAAAACTTGCTTTGCGAATTTCGTCTAGTTGTGCTGCAAGAGAAATTATGTTTTGTTTTAACAAGTACCAAAGTTTTTTGTAAATTATTTTGCTAAATATTTAGTTAAAGTATAGTCTGAACGCTAAACTACAAACCTCTACTAAATGAGTGTGGTTGGTCATCAATATCATGGAAATATCGATCTCCTTTCTTAGAGCGAGCAAACTGGTCTCCAATAATGCAAGTGAATGTTGGCCCAATGAGTGCTCCAGGTAATGGAGTCTCAGATAAACCACCAATCCATAAATCCACATCTTCCACCTTTTAAAAAATGTATATATCACATAGAAAATATAAGCGGGTGAATAGTACATATCAGTATATATTATTACTACATACACTACTACATAAACCTAAAAGAACAATTATCGTTAGTACTCTCTTATATGTAATAAGAGTTAATAATAATCATTTTATGAATTATTTACACTCTGCTGCATCCTAAACTACACACTTTCTAAAATTAATTATTATGCAGTACACAACTAAACACTTTTAACTTCTTCACATAAACATTTGCGATATTGTCCAAGATCTAAAAACCAAAATAAACAATTAAATATGATCCAAAACATATTGGTAGAGAAAGTAGAGATACAGTGTATATTTGTTTACTAACCTTGGCTAGAATTTCATGAAAATTGTCGTCGTCGTAAAGGGCCAGACCGTATTTTAAAATCGATGCTGCTACATGACATGGAGAGTAAACTTGCTAACGAACTATTGTGGAAACAATTAATTAGTGAGAACAACAGAACAACAGTGACCAGTCTTCGAGAAAACTTTCTGAACACTTGCTTGCTGATTCTTGTGCAACCATGAAAGTAGTCACACCAAATTACATTAAAATAACCGTTCCGCCAGGAAACAATTTGTGTTAGAGTTAGAGGCCTGTGCCTCTATTACAACGCCGGCAGCCTTGCATAAATGATTGCAATTAACTCTTACTACGTATGAAAAAGTACTAGAAATAAGTGATCTTACAAGTTCACGATCCACCCCCATGACTCACCGACACGTAGAATCGTCTCATTTTGTCAATCATCTAATTTCATAAAAGTAAAGTTTGTGTATGATTAAATGGAAAATCGGATGTACACTGGGGGGGGGGGGGGTAAAAAATAAGTAACNTAACACTACCTCCTTTGGAATCCAATCATTAAAATCATCAAAGCTTGTAGCTCTTACTCCTGTCTGGCAAAGATCTCTGTAGGCATTGTATCCAGGAATTCCTGAATAAAAATTAAACACTAGAATTTTGTAAAACAATCTTGTACTTAAAAAGAATGAAGGAAATTTTCATTATTGGAAATGTGTATGCAGACGACTCGCCAATTTGAGTAAAGCCACACAAATCTCATACCATGATCACGCCCTGTAAATCGCAACAATTATAATTTTAATAATTGAATTGATGTTCTGATTATTTCAAAGTATTAACCATAATAATGATATATCTAACCCCGTTGAATATTCAAAGAACTCAAGTCCATTCCAAACCCGGTATTTTTTCCTTCGAACAGTTTGCCATTCAGCTACCAATAAAATAATTTTAGAATTCATTGTCACCATTCATTCGTCTTTTGTAGTAAGAATAGAGAAATTCACTGAAAAATTGTAGTATACAGTAATTGCGTACATGGTGCGTAATAAATGGATCATAGTTTTGTATAGGCTGCTGGACTAATCCTCGAATCCACTTGTCAACCTGAATTTTAGCATTTTTCTTATTGTTAGTTTTCGAATATCCATTAACAACAGATATTACAAATTAAAAGTTACCTGATTTGGAGCGCGAGTTCTTTCTGCGTTCTGCGAATGCTGACTAATCACTAACGCTTCGTTACTTTGTCCAAATTCATTGATAAGTCTTACGACCCCTTGTACCAAAGTGTGTCCCATACGGAAGGCAGAGGAGGAAAATGAGTTTTCTACTGAAGAATCTGTATCTGGGTCGTATCCTTTGTAGTAACCATTTGTTAATGGTAAAATTCCATAGGTGTCCATGTAATCTCGCCCTTTTATTATAATTAGCATTAACTACAATATAGGTAGGTACATCAAATTACTTTTTGTAGATTATAGTACGTATGTTGTTTCTTACCTATTACAATGGGTAACCACTCATTATAAATTATGTGCTGATACTCTGCAATGAGAATTCGACGTGCTTCCTGAAACAACTGTTCATCTGTCCAGAACGGATTTAATCGCGAAAGTTCATCAGCAATTCTGTTGTGCTCCCGAAACCACATTAAATGAGTTATCATGAGACCTTGCATTTCGTTGACTCTGTCGTCACCTAAACAAAGAACAGTGGAATTTGAAGTGGATGGTTAAATTGTATGGAGTTCATGGATTTGCTATAACATATACGTACATCACAGTTTCATAGTATTCACAATTAAATACTTGGAAAACAAAACTGGCAATACAACATGTTTTAAAATCACTAAATTACCTGCTTTATAATCTAGTTCTACACCACCCTTCAGAGGAAGCAATAATTTACTGCCTTGTATCTGGGAAAATCTGAGTAAACCTCCATTGAACAATCTCAGTTCTCTTGCCTCTTCGTCATTAGAGCCATAGACATTTGAAGCGTCCAACCAATGCGTCAAGGCATTCATTTGGTCAGCGTAACCCAAGCTGCAGTCTATTCTGGGTGCCATGCGTGATCTAACCATATTCATGCATCTTTGGTTAAATCGACTGTAAAAGGGGTCGTCATTTGGAATTTCTATTGGAAAACAGTTTGGATGAAGAAGGTGGTCTGGTAAAAATTGTCCATTGCGGCAGCAATCGATACCGGAATTGTTTCCTAATTTTACCCAGAAACATATGAAATAATCGATTCTAATGTAAAAATGCATATATTATAGTATTATGGAGAGCTGCCGCTGCCACTTACCAAATGTGAACATTGGAACAGAACTCATATCATGATCCAGAAATCTGGAAATGTTTATAAGGTATATTTATAAGCCGGATTGACATGATAAAATATTTTACATACATATATAAATATAATGGCTTTGGTGGATAATTCAATGAACTCACTGCCCAAACTGCATTGTGTAGAGTGTGAAGCGATTATTGGGAACATCGTGATCAGGGATGAAAGATTGACTTAGCAGTCTGGGACTTGGGAGATCAAATCCTCTTCCTGATCTTCGCGGTTCCCACCGTCCTACAATCAATCGTTTAATTAGTAACGTGCACACACCAATCACCTTGATTCATACATCAAGCTACAAAGCTGCGTAATGCTAGTACCGTCCGCGTAAGCAGGAGATAGTACTCTTGATAACGGTGTTAACGACTGCCCCAACTTGGGCTTTCCTAGATTATTGCATGATCCATCCATTGTTCGATACTTTCGTCTTGGACAAAATGGATCAGAAGGGCATCGATCGGATAAAAATTGATTATTCGACGATTTGAAACTTTTCAAACCAATTCCTCCAACTTCGTTTGTAAGTTGTAGTCTGTGAATAACAACAATGTTAATAATAATAATATAAGTAACAAAATGATGCACATTTCATTGTAAGTATAAGCCAGTTGTTACCTTTCAGAGAGATCATTTGAAGTCTGCAGCAAAGAAAAGCCAATTGAGGAAACATCACGTATCTTTTTTGATGTCTAGAATATGTAGGCAAGAAAAATAATTTATATTTTCATTGCAGTATTTTGGTGGTTGCTGTTATTTACAGCTTACAAATGACAAAACTTACGGGGAAAAACCGATGATGGCCAAAAGCGGGCGTATTTCTTTTCACAGTAACACTTCTTTCCAACAAATCTTTTTCAATTTCATCCAATTCATCGATGAAATTGACTCCAAAAGCAAAGGAAGTATTCAAATGACTGCGAATCAATTTTCCAACTTCAGAATTTAGGGCCATACTTTTTGCTTTGACCATTTTCATGACTTTCTTTGCTAAAAACAATTTTTTTTCATTCAATTAATTCAACTTGTGAATTTTTGAAAAGAGCTACATTAAACCAATAAAACATTGTAAATCTTTTGTTATAAATATTTAGTATTATTGTTCTACGCTTCAAGGGTTCTTTTAGTAGATTTTAAATGAAAAACTAAATCGTTTTTATTTTTTCAAAATGTATTACAAGTTACCCTTGTAATTAAAGGTATAATATTTTAAAATAGGTGGAATTATTATTTGAACACAAAATGTTCACCAACCTTTGAAGTTTTCTTCAACAATCGGACAGCAAATTCCAACTTGAGTAGGCAAAGGACATTTGTACTCCTGAAGATTGATTTTTCCAGCCATATTTGAGTAGAGCACAGAACATTTAAAATATTCTTGGCAAATACCTCGCTTTCCTGTCGGGTCTATGCAAACAAGAGATTCAACTTCCTCACTGGAAGAGTCATGCTCATGGTGGTGGGCCTTTGTTGTCGGTCTTGTTGGAAGCGGTCTGGTTTTCGGATTCCATCTTGGTGTTAATGGAGACGGAGATTCTGCATGTTTTTCCGAACTCCCATGTTCCTGAGGCTTTTTTATGATTGCAGGTTTTGGTCTTGGATTCAACGGAGGGTTATCACCTGACTGTTTCTGCTCTAAAAAGCCGATTTTTGCAGGTGGTGCATGATCATGTTCATCCGAATCTTGTTTAGTGGGAGGAGGTCGCGGTTTGATTTTTCTACTATTTATAATAACCCCCTCATCACTATCACTGTTATCATGAACAGGGATTGCAGGGACTTTGGGCACCGTAGGTGACTTGGGACTTTTGCCAAAATTCGGGGGATCTCGTGCACCGATTAAAATACGTTCTTCCTCTTCACTGTCACTAATTATGGGTAGAGGTCTGTCTGGGCGAGGTTTCTCAACCTTGGGACCTTCCAAGGGCTTTTTAATTTGTTTCGATGTATCCTCTTCATGGCTATCTTCTCGTTGATTCGGTTTGTGATAAATTTGTTTCAGTTTAAACGCTTCTTCATCACTTCCGCTGTCAAATATTGGCCGATGGTTGTTGTTGTTTGACTTTAAGTTTACTCTGTGAATGACTACTTCTTCGCTGCTATCCTGATGTGGATTTCTGATTGGTGGCGGAGGAGTAAAGATTCTAACTTTGGATTTTGATGATTTTTCGGTGGGATGAAAAAATGCGTCATCAACTGGAACTTGTGAGAGTTTCTTTGGAATAGGCGTATTAGGTCTTTGATTTGATTTTCTAGTTGAAAATCCTTTGCTTCCCTCTTTGCTTTCATCAGACACGAATAAATTTTCATGAGGTGGTAGCTTAGGGATGGGAGGAATTCGATTTTTTATAGTGGTTGTTTTGGGTGAAGATATAGACGATGGTGCCTTTGTAACTGGTGATGGAGTCTCTTCTTCGCTTTCTTCTTCACTTTCCTCTTCAGAATCTGATTCGTGAGATGGTATTTGTGATATAGATCTTGGCTTGGCGGTGGTGGATCCAATAAAACCGGTTTGACCAGACTCTTCAAAATTATTTTGCAAATTATTGAATGGACGCCGGATTTGCACGGATTTAGGAGCGGTCAACGGGCGAAGATTAACTCTGTTGAAATCATCATTATCTTCATCTACAAATAAAAAATGTAGATAATACATATTAGACAACAACTAAAGCATACTTATTGCACTTTTGTTCAATTCAGAAGCATGCATTGATGATATATGATCTATTCTAAATTTATAGTGCAACCTACATATATAACCATTATTATCGATTCTGATTAATTAGTCTAATTAGGCCTAAGAACGTCTCTCACACAGTGGTACACACGCAATTCATGCAGAACCATGATTTACATTTGGTGATAAGATAGTACCTACCAACAGGGATATGAAAATTGCAAATATGCACAATTCTGTAAATCCATTTTTGCATACCGACCGAAAGATGATTGATAGAAATTTGTATGGCCTAAACGCATTAAGGCTAACTGCAACGATTTTCAACATGAGATGCATCAAGATAGTGTTAACAGATTGAACACTAGTAGTACAAAATACGAAAATCTCAAAAGTAAGTGGGTTTGCTGAGCAAGTGCAGTATGGATTTTACATAATTGTCTCAGACAATGTTAAACTATTTATTACATAAAACAAAGTAACAACACAATCTCATGTTCATGAAGGAAAGCATCTAAATATGTAGTTAATTTGTGTTTAAGAAATGGAAACCTCAGAGTATGCAACGTGCAATCGATGTTCGTTCTGGTGAAATATTCAACATATTAGTAGCATTTACATTAAATGTAATAATGATTATGCATGCATGTTTCTATTGACCTTTTTGCAAAATACATGTAATAGAGCGACATGAAATCGTACCCGTGTCAACTTTCAAATCGTCAGAATATTCTTCAGCTTCTTTCTCAGTAGTGGTCCTTGGTGTTGTCGTTGTACTACTTGTTGTGGTAGTTCTTGGTGTTGTTGTTGTGGTGGTGGTTCTTTGAGTCGTTGTTGTTGTAGTTCTGGGTGTGGTCGTGGTAGATGTTCTAGGCGTGGGTGTAGTAGTTGTGGAAGTAGTCGGAATTGCTGTAGGACCTTGTCCAAATATTACTGGATCACTTTCAGTATTTTTAGGAACAAATTTCCCCACATTTTCCTCGCTTGTGTACTCGTCACTACCGTCATCACCATATTCGTACAAAACAATCTCATAGTTCTTATGCTTTTTGATGGTGACCACTTTTTTATCTTGCTCACTGGCTGCTGTCTGAAGCGGGTCTCCTAATGCCCTGGGGCGAACACCGTGCTTACGGAACTCATCTTTTACTCTTACGTTTTCACTACGAGCTGCGACAATGACCACAAAAACCGAAACTACTAAAAGGGCCCGCATTTCAGCAGGACACTCTAAAGTTGACACAACGATTGTATATGGGGTCAAAATTAAACTTCCGGGAGCCTTTTAATACTGGGATTAATGTGATGAGCGCAATACTGTTGTTCTTAGGAGAACTATTTTCCTACTGAACTGGAACATACTTAAAGAATCCATGAGAATTTCAAATAATGCTCATCCAGTCAAGTAGGCACACTGAAGGTGAACATACTAGAAGGTATATATCATCATTCTACAGACAATGTGCAGAAATTTCTACGTCACATCATGCTAAGGTTAAAAAGAAAAAAAGAAGGTAATAAGGCACAAACACAAAAACAACCTAGGTTTTAAAGGAGGAAATGAAGTTAGAACAGTTAGAATTAAATGTAATCTAACGTGGTGGGAATTTCACTGGAATTTTGCATACGAAATAAGCATTACCCTTGACCAACACGGCAGAACCAAAAGTGTCATAACTCTACTTCACTTTTGCTTTTTGCCTCCTTAAAAGTAGAATTCCAGATAGGAATCACAATAAACCAGTTAATTAGATCAACCTGTTCTGTGTGTACAAACGTTGCATACGTATACATGTACAGCGTATTTCCATTTAGTTACGGTTCCCAGGCTTTGTTAGTCGTATTCATTCATTTCTCATGCCCTATGCTCCTGCTGCTCAAGTCTCCACGTGGGTACTCTACAAAACTCTTGAGCTAGTCTTTAACAAGAATGAGAACAGAATTTATTGTTTTTTATTATTATTAGTGAATATACAAGTGGTTGTTTACCCAAGTATACTCGTCGTATGTAACAGCATAAAACTCACACTGGCAATAAGTAATGTCAATTAAATGTTAAACAACATATAAAAAATTAGAGTAGTAACCGTTCCCAAACTACGTTTTTGAGCTACAAGAACTGCATTTGCTGTCTTTCATGTATTAGGATTACATATTGTAGATTTGTGTTTATGGATGCATGTTAATACTAACAATATGAACAAATAAATACCTAATTGTGTCTGGGATAACATTTTAGTCATTTGTTTTCAAAAAAATTATATAGACAACAGATAAGAGAAGTGAGGTTGGATTGTAAATTTTCAACACCACGGAAGATACCCTAATTGTGCATATTTTATAGGCAAGATTAGCAAATACAATTGAAAAGCAAAAGAAACAAAATAATTTGGCTAAGATATTATGTAGACATCAGCTTAGATGTAAATATTTGGGCCATCCTTGACGTACACGACCGAGATAGTTAGGGGAGCCCTGTTTGTATCTGTGATTGTACTACATACGTACTTGCTATTCTATGCACTATGTACCGTCATGTCACCGTAACTATAAAGTGGTTCGTAAGCACTTCTTTGGGTTTGATGCAAAACAGGTAATTGTGTAAATTCAAAAATATCTCTACTGCTATAAAAATCTACTGCAATTTTCAATGTTTGAACAAAAAGGCCATAGACAACTCCTTTCCCTCTGTATGTGTATTTATTCATGAGTCATATCTGTATTATGTTACTAATTCATTCATACATGAGTCACACATAGAGGAAGTTGTTCAATCATAGGTTTTGTTGGCAGTCAGGTTGAACACTCCGATACTTTGTGTGGTATTTTTACAAAGAATATTATTGTAAAATCAATCTTTGAATACTTAACTACGTAACAGTGTGCTCTAATATTCTTTC
>JABASC010002416.1:0-17696 GCA_019776185.1 Plutomurus gul | reverse complement strand
TTTAGAAAGGTTGGCTTTTCACCATATAGGTCTCCGCTTCCCTTCAGGTAGACTGAGCATGCAACCGTTGTAGTGGACTTTTACAAATACAGCCTTATTACAACGGAATGTTACTACGGAAACTTTCTCCAGACTGACATTTCAATCTTTATGACTATCGTGCTTTACATTGTATGCAAAGGCTATCTGTGTGTGCATTCCTGGCTTATTGCTAGCTTCATACATCGTACTCGATATAAAGGTAAAGCATTGTCTCCATTTACGAAATTATGTTTGCCAGTTTACGTGGAGGATACATGTTTTATTATTTTGGATACATTCGAGGTGTACAGTTGACAGTGTACTATTTTACATGTTGTATTAAATATCGTAGCGTTATATATACAGATTACATTAAGAATTCAAAACATAAATTTATCTCACACTCATTTATCTGGTACCTTTGCATTGGAGGACATTTATGAATTTAACAATGCATATATGTGTCGTAGGCAAATAAACTTTATCGCTTCTGTCATAAAAATAAATTAGACTCTTTAGAAAGACATCGCAACAAGATCTTGCCTGCACGTCGTATTTTAAATTCTCCGCACTATCTCTAGGTGAAATACCAGTAAGCTTTACCGCACAAGCATTATAAAGTCATGAGTAGTTTTACGTGTAAGATTAGGATGTCAGGCACATCTGTGCCCTGCGCCTGTTTCCACACACGACAAATGGCAGTGATAATGATTGAGAATAAAAAGAAGCCACCATTTTACTATCAACATTGCATTCAGTCCACAATAGATACGGCAATAAAATACGTTACTGGCTGGCACTCTATATAAGTGCACAAATGTTAAAACCTATAGAGATAGCATTAATGTACTTATAGAAGCTATATAATTTGTTCGCCTGTTATCAGTGTTCACTGTGTTTTTATGTCACTGACTGAGTATGATATCGGCATTCAGCTATTTTGTCAGCAGCACAAGCGATTTAGTTCTGCTGCTTCAGTAATTTCATAACTTGAATCCAGTAGTAGGATCGCAGTGAGACCTTTTCGACATTACAAACATTGGTACCATTAGGAACGAGATAGCCCAAACATGTCAGTGTCAGTGTAATGTCGGCAGTTTGTTGCTTAACTTGCTATCTACCTGAACTTCTCTATATGACTTCATTAGGGTTAAACTAAGCAAAAGCAGAACTTTATTCATATCAATTGTAGGTGAGTAGGGAGAGAGTCGGGGATTACAATAGTAACTTTGGTATTTACTCCTATTACCTAGTCACCCACCGCACCAGCAATGTCAAATCAGAAACCAATCACTCGATTTCGATTTTGCACTAAAATAATCGTTCCATCAAATATTTATGTGAAAGAGTCTACATTTGTAGGCTCGTGTGTATGTACTTAATTTGCTTAATTTTACTTTACGCAGAAGGACAGGAGCTGTCTCTAAAGTTACACCGTTTAGCATAATTTTGGTTATAAGTAATTGAATTCACTATTTAACTACTAATAACTGCCAATTTGCTACAAGGTTTTGAAATCAACATACGTAATTACTCATTAAGGTAAAATGTGATGGCATATTGACTAGTACCTACAATAATAATTATACTCTTTGTGGCATGAACTAGACAAAACAGTCATTAACTAAATTGCAGTGCAGTACCTTTTAAGAATATCGATTCACTTATTAGCTTCCCTGTTGTGCATAACATACATTTTTAATTGTAGCCTCTCAATTCCTTGGTTATAGAGTGGTTCACAATAATTAATCACCAACTATTATTGGCATTTACTTATCTGACAGAAGACTCGAGAAATGAAAAGCTTGAAGCGAGTGTTGACATTGCAGTACTGTGCTAACATATATAACCATATTAGCACCATACATAGGTGCACTATGTACACTGTACACACATAGACATGAGGCTTGTTGCAGTGTGGAGGCTTCTGTACATTTTACAACAACGACACAATACGTACAGAGAAAGATCTAATTCCAACTTTATACTCACTCCTACTACAACTGCCTACTTAGAGTTTCATCTGTGAGACTTGGTTAGCCTTAAAATGACTACACGTGCGTACTGCTGCTGCCTACAACATTACCGTTAATACATACAGTCGAACACGACGGAGAGTGCTGTGCTGTTCACACATACGGCAAAAAGAAGAACCGACCCGAATCCGAGAATCCACGAACGACAGAGCCGAACGCTCACAGTTTAGATGGTGTTGTATTTTTTGCAATATATGCAATACCTTCTACCAGTTTATAAAGAAGAGAGGAGAGTAGCCGCGTCTCCGTATTCCGCTCACAGAAATTCGTATTCCGGTCCGTACAGTTAAGCAATTTCCCAAAGAAACCAAACCACTCCGAAATCAAACGAGTTTCTCGACTCAATTCGGCTCTCCTATCCGCTCTCTACGCTCCGAGTTTCTACTATAGCCAAAGTATTTCAGGCTACACTTGGAAATTCAGATTTGGGAAACTCCTAGTAGCCGTTTTCACGTTCTCGTTCCAGTCAGTTCAATTTTGTCTTGGCTGGCTGGCTGTCTTGTCTGTCTGTCACTGCACCACATCACTTTGCAACACTACTACAATACAGCACCTTCTTTCATTCTTCCACCACTCACTACAGTAAATGTGCTGAGGATAGTGTGGAATTTTTTCACATCATCCATTCACGACTACAGAAGACATGCCGCCCAACCAAAGGTGCCACTTCGTTGTAGTACCTGCGACAACATCAAAATAATGTGACAGTTCGTTTGGAAATTAGAAAAGACACGGTCAGATAGCACTAACGAGCTGTGCAACACAACAGACAAACGGCAAGCCTGACCTAATTGAACATTGTGCACAACGCCATCCAAACGGCAAACAACTTTCTGGACACCTTCTTCTCTTCACTGTGCGTGTGTTTGTGTGTGTGTGTGTGTGTGTGTGTGATCATGCAGTGTGAATGCCGTTGAAACTAAATTCTCAATCATTCGTTCTCTACTCGCACACAGTTCTCACGTTGCACTAACAATAAGCCTATCTACATGTTATGAGTAGGTAAAAAACACAATAGTTCTTTTACATACTTTCACATTTGAAAGTACACTCGTAGTCTCACTCACTCTCTCTCTTTCTCTGTAGAAGTACTTTCCATTACACACTCTCCCACCCAAGTACTCTTGAATAGTTTTTAACCACTACCTTAATACAAGCTACCACTTACTTTCACACATAATAACTACTATACATACAACTTCATACATACTGCTAAAAGTACTTACACACAGTGGAAACACAATCGCCCTTTGTATATACGTACTATCTGTGACAGGCCAATTTGCCATATTCAGCATCGCTATTTTTACTTTCATTCATCCTTCACGTTTTCACGTTATATGCTTGCACTTAAAAGTCGTCGGCTCTTCGGCTACTCGACGCACCTAAATCGGTAAGTAGTTTTGTACACAAAGAGTAAGTTATATACAATTCATGAAAAAGCTTTCTTATACACTTTTATATATAGACGAATTTCGTGCACCAACGAAATGCAGGATTAGCGCGTGTATTCCCTAAGAGTTAATAGAAACTCTCTCATTCATTTCGGGCATCGTTGTGAATGAAGAAGTGCTTAAACATTTATCTGTGCTGCAGTCCTTCAGTCCTTCCCCAGAGTTTGATCATGTGTACGTACTTGGTTCTTTCCATTCTCTATGATCTGATAATCCGATTGTAAATGTTAAGGTCTATATGGGAAAGCTTGAGAAGCATCGCATGCTACGAAAATAGTATTAGGGCACAAATGTAATTTTTTGAAGCACTGTTTACGTACATGTTCTCTAAATACAATCTGAGTCCAGTACATTTAGATTTTCATTGTTTAGTCCGACAGCAAAGCTTCATTCCACTAACAAAGTACACAAACGTTACGGCCTATTAAAACCCACGTATAAATATTTAAAAGGAATGCAACCTTAGCCCATGATCATTGTATGTATCATTTATTTATTCTACACCATTGCGTTCCTGCACCATCTTTACGTCTTCGCATTGCCTTCGCCAATGATCGGCAATTTATCTTGGAATCACTCATGCAAACTGACATGGCAATTAGCAAATGAGCACAGTGCTTTCAGTTCGTGCCTTTCCACGTATTATTTTCTGCTGCAATTGCACATTTCAACTTTTCTCATTACCCATTGGTGTAATATTATGCTATTTGTTAAATCATTTGTGAAAGTGATTTATTTCTTGAATTCATTTGTAAATGCATGTGCAAATATTCAACCTCAACATCAGTGTCGTATCGCATTGAACAGAAATATTCACTCGCAAAGATATCCATGTTGAAATAAAAGAAGGCTGTATGCATTCTCATCTGCAAAAAATTAGCAGTGTGCAAATAAGTACATTCCACGGAAATCCAAGTGGGAGCACGACATGACATGAACACAACACAGACAAACTGACAACCTGGTGCATTGCATCTTGCATCTCCCAGATACAATATTGGTTTGCCATGTAGTATTTTAAAAGTTCTTTCATTCCGGTTTATTTATAGTTACATTTTGTAGAATTGCGTTTGCTTTTAGCTATCATTTACGTACCACATTACTTACGACGTATACTAGTCACACAAACACACACACTGGCGTATATGGATAGAGAAGTAGTACTTATTCCCATTCTTTTCTACAAAATCCATTGACTGCCTCATGTTCGATACTGAACAGCTAAATTCGTATAAATTGGATGTGTGTATTGCAGGTATGGTAAAGGAGCGAGAGCGAAAGTCATTATTTATGTAATGAGGAAGCGAGTCCAATGTACTAAGTCAGAGTGAATTAGCAACGCACTTTGCATTAGGTTGTCAGTAAAATTTAGGCCGTGTCACACAATGGCAGAATAGATCCAAATGATTAGCTGCTGTGCATAGGGCTTAAGTTTGCGAACAACGGTGTATAGCAAGAGCGAGCAGAGTTGCAAATTTCAATTAGAGCAAATATGCATGAGCTTCATATTGATATATGAAGAGAACTTTTAATGGACATTTAATTTTTATTAGTAATGTTGAATGTTATGGCTTTTAGAGTGAAAATTACTTTTCATGTCTAATTTACATTGATTGTATTGTGTTCTATTGGAAACTGGAACTGTTGTTCAATGTGCAGCTAGCTGTAACATCAATGCCTTTAGTGCTTGTCAAATGGAGTTGCCATGTAGTTGAGCTCTGGAAGCATTCAAAAAGTTAGTATTTGCATTTAGCTCCATTTCATCTTCTTTTGACTTTACGTTTCACTGTTTCACTGAAGAGGATTTTATGCAAATGCACAAGCTGGTGGCAGCTTAGATATCATGTCACTGACATCATCTACGTGATCTTTTTGGAAATGAACATCACTAATGTGTGCACAGCACATATAACATAAGACGTGAAATAAATTCCATGATTGCGAATTCAGCAACCATAAAACGTGAGCACCCATATTTAAACTGGGACAATTGAAAAATATCTGCAATATTGAGTACAGTAATAGCAAATAAACAAAACAATACAAAATGGCGTACAGATTTGTAAATTTATGATACAAATTGCAAAACTAAATTACGCATTTGAGCTAGCTGACATTATTTATCAAAGAAAAATATTTCTGCTTTTTGAATTGATAAATATTGTTCTATACAATCTATACATCATCGAACAATTTGTAGCTTTAACAAGCTTCTGGGTTCGACGTTCTGATGGTTAAGGTTATAACTACAATTTAACAGACGTATACTGTTTATACTTTCATGGTATAGAGTTTTAACAAGCGATTGTAGTTTGTGAATATCTCTGGCATTAGTTATTTATTTGTATTTATATTACACCTGCAGAGAAGTTGAAATAGACCCGACTACATTCAAAAACATGTGCTAGCACTAGCAAATAACATTGTTAGGAGCTGACATGAGGTCATAATGTGAACACAGGTGCTTCACTTATTTAGTTTTAACCTTGTGCGTGGTACCATCAATCTTATTGTACGTAATTCAACTGCAAACAGGGTTTCGGGATTGATTATCACACAGAAAACTGGGGGATTAATTGCTGTGGTTAATGAGATTATCACTACACCCCGTCTTGTGATTAATGTGATAAATGGATTACTATCTTATCCAGGTTATAAAAATCTGCTCACCTTTCCATGTTATGAACTAATTACATTTTTCACGTTAATCCCATTAATTCAGATCACATATTTCCACTGTTTTGGGATTTTCACCAACGAAGTATGATTTGCGAAACCCTGGCTGCAAACTATACGGGTACACACAATTACGTAGAAATAAATAACGCAATAGAAAGTTGAAAGTACAACATCAACCACAAATATGTATGCGGTAAAAACATGATGGGGGTGCGGTACAGAGTCTCAGGGAAAATGAAACCAGGGTGAACTACGTATGAAAAACTAGTTCTCTTACATTATTGAGGGTTCGACGAAAGCACGGTTTGGACTTGATTATCAACCGTGGTGGCATTACACAAACTTTTTAATGTATTTCAGTTTTTTGCCAAATTCCACTTTCTTTACATCGAATGTGAAATAATAAATAAAGGTAAGCCTCAAGCACACTTTTTCCAAGTCTCTCTTTGGGAAAAATTGTGGTAACAACACCTTAAATTTGGTTGAAACATTTTTTATATAAATTCTATGTTTTTATGTATTTTGAAAAAATGAATAGGCGACTATAAAAAAGAAATTGAAAATCTTATTATTACCAATTAAATAAAATACGATATATTGACCAATACATTGGAATCTCCAACGCAAAATTGGTTCAGCAATAGGGTTAACCAACTCGTTTCACTCGTTAAATAACCCAACCGCATAAATTCGATAAATTGCTATTAAGAATTATTAGAGTTATTATTGATGAAGCGAAACATTGAGGAGAGATAACCAACTCGTTTCACTCGTTAAATAACCCAACCGCATAAATTCGATAAATTGCTATTAAGAATTATTAGAGTTATTATTGATGAAGCGAAACATTGAAGAGAGAGGTACTCAAGCCGTTGGTTGTGTGACTTGAACCTTTCTGCATGTATTTTTACTTTAGGTATTGGACAATACTAGTATGTCGATTTATATGATTTACGCATTTAGCGAGTGAGACGAGTTGGCCAACCCTACCCTTTAACCAATTTCGCGTTGGGGATTATAACGTGTTGGTCAATCTATCGGGAATTATACTAGTGCGAAAGGCATTTTAATCCAAAACATAAAACACATCAACAGGTGAAGAAATAACTGTCAATTTCAGTGTTTCATAAGAAGCAAGTCATAAAATCCGAAATATTATGTTTTAACATACATATTTTATGTATTTAACACCGATCGTAAGGATAGTTAATGTAAGAATGGATCTTGTATGTGGTTTTCTGGTTTAGCTTGCAATGCATAGGATTTGTCGGGGTACAATACAGTGCTCAATGTAGCATTATAAACTAAACGAAATTCACACAAACGAAGGAAGGTCTTTCATGTGAAGTATAGTTGCACAGTTTCAATCATCTTCCACCAACTGGTAGATCTATTTTTTCACTTTACTAAAATATGACAACGGGTAAGCCGAAGCGTTAAGTACAAGTATACACAGTTTACTTACAAGGTGCAACTAATCTGCTTCCACCTCCATACAATGTTGCTGGGGTATCTAGTACATGTATTACTTCTTTATAGTGAATGTCATATAGCACTGTATTGCGTCAAGGTATTTCTTAGTACACCAGTATTTATTCACATCCTACTGAATATTTTGTGTATGTACATCTCCTGAAGTACGATGTCTAGGTTTGATCGTATCATGGATGAGATGTTGAAGTGAATTTATCCTTTGCTACATGTATCACTATATTGAATAAGGTATTGCCTTATCACATTTGGTTGTCAATATGGAGTCTGCATAACCTCGGGAAGGAAATTTGATTTATTTATTGAAAATAGTTTGATGGGAATAATTTAGTTGAAGGTTTCGTGCGCTGTACATTTTGCTGCTTCAAAAGTGGCAGGAGGTTTTCGTACAATGTTTTATGTATTGTAAGACTTTCCAAAAGCAACACATTTATAGAGCAGAACACAGAACCTATCGCATTTTTCTTGCGCAACATGTTCAGGCCATTTGATTAGGTAAACAACGGAAAATGAAACGTTGATGCGCGCGTGCATAATATTGTGATACGACAAAAAGATAACAGATTTCGTAAAAAGTATATGTTAATAAAATCAATGGATTTTCGATTATATCTGATGATACTAGTACTAAACGAATAACCATAAACAGAACACATACATACAAGCACCTTGGAAACTTTTTCTTGTGGTTTTTGAAGAAAAAAACGTGTAGATCAGTGGAATTCTGTATGTTACACAAATGAATGCATGCAAGAAAGTAATGGAAGAACATTCTGTGATATATGCAGGTAATGCAGTAAACTATTGGTAAATTCTAATCCTAACCATTAGAATAAAATGTTTTCTCAGATTAAATATTAAGCAGCCAGCTTGATATAATGCATTTTTGTATCAAATAGTCTCTTTCAGGTTTATCTTACGTGTGCATGAGATATTCTTCTTTTTAAAAGTGAGAATTCCTCTAGATGACGCAATGATCATCTAAGCAATACATAAAAATATAACAAATGTAAAAGGAATGGTGTATGAAGATTGAGCAAGCAAACAAGCTCTATGTGCCTTGTGTCTTTCGGTAGTCCTTTTGAAGATGAAATGTGTCGCGACTGGTCGTAGGCGTGACACTACCTTATTTTATATTCAGTACCTTTCCTCAGAGAAGCAAGATTTGCATTTTATTCATCCATATTAATTGTGTCAAATGAGAACGAAAATTTTCTAAATTCGCATTCATCCTCCATTCATCCTCCGTGAAAGTTTTCCCCTACCACACTATAGAAATCACGGTTTTATTTTCGAGTGACTTGCAAAGCTCGTCATTCTTCTTTGTCATTTCAAGACCGAATTCTAAGCCCTCCAAAAGAGTTTTTTATTTGATCTAGTTTGAGAGTTTCCAACATGCATTTATATAGTCGCATTGGTGATGGCGAGAGATGCGATGGCGAAAAGGTATCTTTTTGCTCTTGGGAATGGATTTTTTGGATATACCAAAGCTATGTAGTTCAGACTTCGATTGAGTTACTCAATCGACCCAAGTTCATCACAACATTGGATCTGTCATATTATACACATACGGGTAAACCAAAAGGCTATACTAGAACTACGGAGCACGAATTGAATAAAAAGAACGAAGAAGCAAATAAAAGCGCAACTTGAAACGAGTTGTTTTCTCTGTAGTCCTACAGTACTTTTTCAATGTTGAGAAACTTTTACGGATACAGTCGACCGTAACATTTTCAAGTGTAGGATATCATATTAATGATTGGATAATCTTGTTAGTCGGTCTCCTTTAGAATGCTCTCTTGAAATCTATTTACTCGGACGAATAGCACTCTTGCTGTCTCGCGTTTACATTATACACACGAGAATAAAAGTCCACACTCCAGATGTATTTATGTGAAATTAAATATATATAAATATACTTCTAAATGCTGATATTTCTGCTGGAAGCAGTTTATAAAGGAAATATTTTAGAATTCATGGAAAAACAGAAACCCAATGAAGAAACCGTATGTTTACCTGCAACTCACCTAAAATAGAAATTACCGCAAAAAACTCCAAGGCAAAGTAAGCGTAACCAGTTATTTCTGGTGCACATTGGCAACTGCCCTTTCTACACAGACGTGCCAGTTAACAGCTTTCTTTCTTTACTCTTCGCAACTAAAATAGCGATAGAGTCACAAACTACATTGAATGTGTTGTTCGAGGGAAACTTCTCTGTTTGTTGTACCTTATTCCATACCTGCTGCAGTCATGCAGCTGAAGAAATGAACTGTTGTTGGTGGTGTGGTGGTTTTGGCGAACATAAGAAAAGCATTTACACGGCGCTACTAACAATAAGTATGCTATGCCAGGTATGCCAATTCCGACGATCGTCTTCCGTTGAATTTTCCCTATAAATTCTTAAGTAGCTAACGTGAGTGACTATTGAGAAAGATATGTGGTCCGTAAGTAATCCAATACCAGAAGAATAAGTGGACATATAAAAACAAAGGACATCAAATGCCACTTGGTAAGCACCATTTGAAATAAACAATGTATGAACTGCTGCTGTGGTTTTCTAAAACACATTGGGACGCTTGATGAGTTGAGAGACAATCTAATTTTATGAAATGTCAAGTATAATACTCGGCCTTCTGTAATTTTGAATCGCTACTTCAGTGCTGGTCACGTTTAAGAAGCTTCCCATTAATTTACAAATTGCGCTTTTATCATTCGAGGGTTTTCATCAGTATAATGATGAGAATGAGAAGTACCAATGCGAATGAGTGAGTACTCGTCTAGTATATTGACTGGACGGTCAATGTTTTTTGACTGTCTGTGGAAAAGGCCTTGTCTGATTCTTATCTCACTCTTTCTTTCTACAGTGCAAAGCAAACATTTCCACTGTCGCCGTTAAAAATTGAGCACACTGTTATTACGAACACAAAATGGCAAATGGTGAATTGCAGCACGCCTGGTGCTCTACGAATTATAATGACCTCACGCAGCCCCTGACATACAAACTAGCGATTTTTTATGGAAAAGTTAGTGAATGAAAACTTTTCGTTCGCATACTTTTAGGTTTTATATGCAGATATACATTAGCAAAATCAGGCCTAGAGTCAAACCAGTTTGATTAAGTCGAATAATGCTGTTTTGCACGGTTAGCACTTGGTTTAGTTGAGATATGAAATGAGTATTCTCTAACTCAGTTGTGGGCTTTCACATACTTTTACTTGCCACTCGTATGATGCTCACATATTCATGTTACCTATCTGTAAAGGCAGTTGTATACACCAAATGCTACATATGTTACTTTATTTGCAGTATTGATGAAGAGAATTGTGTGTGTTAGGAGTTAGGTGAACATAGAATGTGTAATATATGTACAAATTTGTATCCTTTATTACAAGTAAGCAGAATATAGGTGTACATAATATATACCCGAAATATAGGAGCAACAACATGACTTCGTTACTAATGCACTATGCATTATGTATCCTCACAGCCACAGCACAATAGAAATGAGAACTACTGTAGTAATGTGGAGTATAAAATTTAATCCTGTGGTGGGCTTGACAAAGTTAACTTTGTGGAGAGATTTGCAAGTGAAGTGACAAAATTGGTGAGGTATAATGAACCATGGACGTATATCACACACAGACAAGAAAGATCAGCAGCAGACAGCAGCAGCTGAACTGAATCCATTTCACAGTCCAGAAAGAGACTTTTCTGACGCTATTAGATTCTCGTTTGTTGCTATTTGCACTTGGTTGGCAAATTCTACAAGTTCTTTTGCCTTCAACTTCAACAAAACTGTAAAGGCCACAGACATTTCCTCCCGTCGCATCACCTGCTTAGATTCACCACTACTGAACTGCCAACTCTGGTCAAAGTGTGTATCGTATACTATGAATAACTAGTTGATATGGTTAGTTCCATTCGGAAATAGTGCCAGAGGATATACGATGGAGTATTCATACTTACTTTACTATTTACTTTGGAAACACAGAACTGAAATACATACAGGATGTGAGCAGATGAATGTACTGTAGAATACGAATGGCTTGATTTAACTGGTAAAACAAATCTTTTACTACAAACAAAATTTTTCACAATGTGTCAGTCCGACCTTGATTCGACCTTACAATAGAAAAACAACGAAATTGCCTCTGCTGAAATATTGTGATATATTTATTTTTTTTAAATAGGAAATTAGAATCTGCAGCCGTAATTGTCTTGTGATTTTTTGAATCCTCAAAAGTGAAATTATTAAATATTCCAAAGCTTTTTACAGTTGATTATTTCATTGTCGCTTTTTTGAATATTTCAATCATTGCTTTTTTGTGTGATTGTTGAAATGGTTAATGTATAAAAAGGGTCATTGTAACTTTTAAGGTACATGTTTATACTGTAATACTAATCCATAAGTTGTCTTATTGTCATCCATTGTCGGTGAATTTTAGTACATACCATCTTCCAAGTTTACACCGTTATAAGCTAGTAATCACTTAAGAGAATGACGTATACGAACGAATTTTCAAAAATACTGAAGCAACAAACATCTCTCACACGAAACTAGAGGTTGGAGAAACAATATTTAAAAAAAGATATACATTATATGTGCCAGAATAACGAAAGAGCTCCAACCCTATAAAAGCTATAAACCTACACAAAGAACCTGTCCACAAAGTACAAATAATGTACACAATCCAGAAGAAAGCAGTGCAGTGATGACGCATAGAGTGTGTTCAGTGCTCACAGACGCAGAATGCAAAAAAAGATGTGGTTTAATGTCTGGAGAAAATAGACGAAATGGCACAAGCATGGCATAAGGATGATGAAGAATACAGACATTGTCGTTGTTACAATTTTCTGTTTCTTACATTTCAACATTTTCATATATACAGCGAGCTTGGTACATACAGATTCTCACAAATATTCACTGCATTATTATTATTATGATGAACATTTTGAAGAAAACATGCTTTCACTTCATTCTAGAAATGCCATCTGATGATATTTTCTACTTCTTCAGAGGCTTTCAGAAGTTCTAAAAGGAATGAATAAAGACACTAAAGCTTTCATCTTAGTCTCGATTTTTCCCTAAGCAAAGCTCGGTTTACCCTTTATTATATAGTCACAACCACAGCATCACCAGTGTTTCAAGTTTGAATGGATGGAGGAAAGTTCTCGACAAAAAGCAGACCATGTACATAGTGGAAGCTTATTGAGGGTATATTTGCACTCATACTATCTGTGACTGTGTGTTTTAGTAGGAAGTGGAGCACATTATATGTGACTGACTCTCGATAATAAAAGTTCTTATTTTCAAAGAAACCTATTTCGTTTCAAAATATTTACTATTTTCTTGATACGTTCATCGTCACTAGTTCGATTACTTACACGTTAGTTCAATCACCTCATCCAATTCAATGCTACTTACTTCAATTATGATATGTAGGCAGTCCAACCGTTCAGATAGAAAAATGCTAGAATTTGTAATCACTATAAGAAATAGCCTATTACAATTACAGCACTTTACCACTGTTATCAAAGGGGAAAGAAATTGCATCCTCACTCTGTTTAGAGTAAATTTATTTACTTAATTTGTGACAGCTTATAAAAGAATTCGTTCAATGTTAGGTCATTATCCCCAATTGGGACTATGTGTGTGGTTGCTATCGTTGGGTGGTGGTAATAGTGAGGGACGAGCTCAATTAAATGTCAAGAGTACGAAGTATGTATTATACAATATATTTAATTAAAATTAGAATGTAAAGTGCGCTCACGACTTCACTCTTATTTTCATTAGCACTTTCTCCCGCCTCATACAACTTTTATGCAGTGATTAGTGAAGCAATACCTCGATTGTATTTGCGTTTACTTGGTTGATAGTATATTTCCTTCGAAGCCACAATTTGCAATTATAATTGCGATCAAGAAAAATTCTCACACAAAAATTTGATTACAAAATCGGTGATACATCTGCTGAGTACTACACATTGATAAAAATACTTTCCCCATGTTGGTATCCTATAACAAGTGCATTCGAAAACAGAAACGATAATGTCTTGATTAGATCACAGAATTATAAAATTGCAACTTGAATTTACAAAACTAATACTCACTTTATTTTGAATGTAGATGAAAACTTTGGATATGACCTACAGCAACGGGACCAAGAGCCAATGTGGACTGCATTGACACACGAGGACATCGTTTGCTAACAAAATTAGCTCACAAAACATTGAAATTCAAAAATAGTTAGGTTGGATCTACTGTATTTCAAAGAAAATGACGAAGCACTTTGAATTTAACTGGAGAATACCAGTCCCGTAATTGCATTTTTTACATATTACTTTTTAATCGAGGTAGAAAACATTTAATTGTTAGAGATAATTGCATTAGTATGAAAATATCCACCGAACTCATCTACTAAGTGTATATCTTTAAACTTGTTTTCCACCTCAATAAAATAAATATCTAAACTAAATCATTTAATGTCTGATATGATTATAATAGCCGTTTATTATTTTCATGCTTTCACATCGAAGGGAGCCATTACTAGAAGGATGCATCGTTGACCGCTGGACTGAAGTAATTTTATATCTGCATCTTTCTTTATAATTGCTTTAACAGTGGAGTGTGTCCTTTCTCACAGCAGTATTTCTCTACTTAATTCTATATTCCTTATACTATTTTTTCAATGCTAATGTCAATAGTGTATGCAAAAAAGAAGTTGGGAGTTTGTTTACATTTTTTCTAAACATACAACAAGATTGGCAAAATAATTTATCAGTATTTAGTTATTTATCTATTGGGGGTGGAGACAGTCATTCACGCGTACCATTACTACACTACTGTATACATACCAAGCTACTAGGTAAGTATATATGCTTCAGTAGAAGACAGATTTTTAATACACCAAAAGCATCCCAAGATATCGGTTGAAGCAGAATAAGCTCTCTTAACTTTGCCCTCCAAGACGTGAACTTTAGGAGACCCATGAAAAAACGCTGCTTCGTGATATTTTTTCATCGCAAGGTTTTATCTTCTGCTTGCACTCACCCAACCAAGCCACTTTAGACTGTCTGTTAAATTACCTTAGAAAGCTATGATATATGGATGCGCTCTATACAAAAAGACGGCCTGAAAAGAGCATTGCAGTTTGCAGTAGTTCTGTATACGTAGAGTACAGGGATCTGAAACTTAATAGTGAAAGAACGTTAGCATATCAAGGAAACTAAAACAAAATTTGGGGTTATTTACTTTGTTTTAATTTGTATTTCTGCACTTTATTTCCGATGTATGTAATTTGTTGCCATTTTTAGATGGAAATTTTGTAGAAATCTTGTGTATTGATTGTACCCAGGTACAGGGTGCACCGTATTATGTACTTTGCTGCTGTATGCCATGACGCGTACCAGCGATTTCTTTATACACATCTTATTCAAAAGCTCACTGACAATAATGTAGATAGGATAGAATTGAATACTAAATCCTTCAAAACGACCTCCAGTCCTTTCACTTGGAAAAAAGTCGACTCAATGACGGGTCAAGCATTAATCACTTGGTGATGATTTCAGCTCTATAAATCAAAAATAAATATTTCATTTTTGCTAATATCTAGATTCACTATAAAATTCTCTAGTACGTACAACATGCCGTATCTGTCTTTCATCGAAACCGTGGTTTGAATTGCTGTGAACCGTAGGAAAAAATAATTACTAACAAAAATTGTTACTAATTTTCCTTTCAGGATGTTATAGAGATTGAATCAGAATGTCTTCTCAAAGTGGACGAGTACGGATTTTTCATGCACTGGAAGAGCGAGCCACGGGTAATTACTAACAAGTAGAACTTTTTAGATCTATTTTAATTGTGGATGGTAGGCAAGCTTTCTTTTTTTACCAGGATTGTTACGTAGAAAAGGGTTCTCTTTCCCGTACAATTTAAATTATTCAATTAAAAATGGTTCCTTCAAGACTTGAAATTACATCCTTCTTTCAATTTCGTTGCTACTGGAAAGGAAACTTTTACTTCGTGAAATACTTTCTAACACAACGACGAATAATGTGTTAATTGGGTCGAGCAGAGCTAAGAAAGGAAAGTGGTACTAATCCTGCAAATTTGTTATGATACCATTAGCATCTGCATGAAGCAGACCTATGTAGAAGATCTTCTGGTAGTAAGATCTACAAATAAACAAGAAAGTTTAGTGGAGCAACCAAACTTTCTCGTTTCAAAGTAGAAATGTTTTCTAGGAAACAGTATCCTGTCCTGCACATTATCCAATAGAATAGAATGTAGCAAATAAGAAGGAATGATTGATGACTTTTAATTATGGTTTCATTTCATTCTCATCCTTTAGGATGGAGATGTACTAGAGCTTTGTCAAGTGAACGACATCCGTGCCGGCGGTATACCAAAAGTAAGACAACTCTAACTTTAATATGCTTTGCTTTACGAGTTAGGTAGGTACAGGAAGTGGTGCACTTCAGATTCTTGGTGGTGCCACCATTTCCCACCAATTATCCATTTTACTTTGTCCTGAACTCGGTTTCGCTCTCCCTAACGAATCATTCAAAAAAATTGAAATTCTTAAATGCATGTTAATATTATACAACGTCAAATTGAAAGCGTATAATTTTTGATGCAGTGTATAATATGTTGATGTTTCTTGAGGAAAAAATCAACAGTTTAAATTTTATGTAATCTGAACGTGGTGCTATGTAAATATGCATACTTTTCGCTTACATTGAAAGCAACATTGAAATATGTACATGAGTCTACCACCACAACCGCATGAACAAAGCTTAATTAAATCGTTTGTTGAACATTCCTACTGCTATCTGCAATCAGCAGAAGCAACTGCTTTGGTAAATACCTTCATTATAAACAGCAAAGCAGAGAAGCTGAACTATGGTCTCTCAATTTATTTAATCATGGTGGTTAGCCATAGAACCTGCACTCTAATGTTTTGTAGACTTTATGCAGCTCAGCAGAGCGGTGAAAATTGATCAAGTCCTAATGAATTCCTACCAATTGTGTAACTGTGTTAACCTATTGAAACAATTACTTAATCGTACGCTAACACATAATTGTCTTTGTAATATGAATAATATTGGTAGAACGGGAAGTTCAACATTTGCTAATATATTATACCAAAATTTAGGGTTGAATTATCTACCTATACAAGAATACATGGTGTTCAGTATGAGTGTTTAATAGAACTATTAATTTTATTTTAATCCTTGCGGATTATTACTCTTGATCATAAGTACTCATGATCTCACACTTATAATACTCATCGCTGTCAATTCTTTTGAAATTCGAGTGAACCCATAACACTGGAGCCTTGCCTTCACGTTTAGGTACTTACACAATTGATCTTCTCCATATAAATCTGTAAGGTATTGTGACCAAATACACATTATATATACTAAATACACAGTATATATTTCAATCTCATTAAGTCTCCGTTTTATATTGCTATTTACCACAACGGAGATTGCACCGGAAGTGAAGGAATATCATTCCACATTGCCATAATAATATTCATCCAAATAGTTAAGAGTTGTTCAAAGGTTTGTCAATTGGTTCTCTCATTTTAAACATTCAAGCCATACATGCAATACATAGCACTACATTATTATATATACGACATATATTTTATTATATAATATATATAACAGGGTGATCATCCGTCCCCCTTTGAGAGGGCCAGCCCCCTTTCGAAAACGTGTCCCTCATCGTAACTAGCATAGTAATACATAGGAACGTATTACTCTATGCATCGTAACCCTTTCGAGCACAATGTCCCCCTTTGGCCTTAGAGGAAAGTTTTGTTAAATGTAATGGAATTCCCAAAATTTGAGACTACACAGAGAATGCTTTACAAATAATCTGTAAACATTATCTCTCCCTAGTGCCAATTTTCTTTAGATTTCGCTCAAAATTCACAATTTTCCTCCCAAAATGTGATTTATGTACTTATTTTATGTGATTTTGACCAAAAAATTTCGACCTTAGG
>JABASC010002415.1:0-17698 GCA_019776185.1 Plutomurus gul | reverse complement strand
CGGCGGCTTACACCAGGGTCATGGGTTCGAATCCCACCAAGTCCCCGGTTGGAAATCAAGTCTCAACGTGTTTTTTTACATTTTGCACGTGTTTATTTACATTTAAATATTGATAAATTTGTTTAGTATTTCCTGTTACAGGTGAAACAGACTTTCCCAAAGCAAATAACAAAGGCGTCTGTTCGTTCGTGTCTTTTACTCGTCCGACGAATGCAAACTAAAGTACAATTGCGGAGAATAAGTGTGCCAATTTTGTAGGTAAATAATATGATTTTTTACTGTGTATCAACCAAATGTATCTATCCGCAGGGGTGGCAGGGGAAATACTCCAAAACTAAATATAGACAATGAGTCTGTAAATGCAATGACCATCTATGCTCACTACCCCTTGGGAAAAACCGGAAACAGCTAAACTTCAGAGCTTAATAGAAGTATTTTAACACGGTAAACTTTTGAGAACCAACAACAAATATTTGGAGAAAAATGCGCTGAAAACGGCTGTGGGCTGTGGTAGTCTTGCAGTCGGTCAATCCAAGCTTAAATCGGTGGATCAATTTTTTGTAAAATGTCAACCGACATTTTCGGCTTTGGCGCTAGAAGTAGCTCCAGATTTGATCAAAGGTGCTTAAATTTTTCTCCAAACGCCAATACTGGCACAATTGGAGCTAATTTCAGCGTGTCCAATATGAGCGACAAAGGAGCTGTTTTCAGCGTAGTGGTCCTCCTGACTGACCATCACATACATACGTAAACAAAGACATTCAAGCCCTCAGTCATCCCTCAGTATACAAACACTACATGTGAAACAAATCTGAATAGTAACAAGAACTGACAAAGGGGTGGATTAAGGTGATTTTTGTTGAGTTGAAAACAACTGCCAGGCAGGTGAAAACAACTGAATTTTTGGCAGTTGAAAAAAACTGTTCGGCAGTTTTTTTTTGCCTTCGTGTGTGGGACTGATAAAGCATTTTAACTGAAGTTAACCTCGAGGATTCAACGATTCATCAAGACAACCGCGGATAATAAAAGCACCTCGTTGTCTGGAACATTCAATAATAATAAAAGTTTCTGCGAAATTGCAATTTTTTAATTGTTAATAGCGTACACAATTTGAGTAGTGCGGTCGTCCACATATAATGTAGAGAATGTATGTACTATTATTTGATACCAGCACCAGCTATGTTATGATATATAGTGGTAGAAGTTTCACTTCAATGTTGTACGACATCTCTGCAAGTGGCATTATTCGAATGAGTATGTACGATAGATGTTTGCTACTGCTTGCTACACAGATATACACGCAGCTTATAGACATATATATCCTTATTTGATACCTGTTCTATAATTTAGCTACTTACACATGTAGTTTGGTATTATGCTCTGACTCTGACTCCAACACTCTGCACTGCATTCTGCATTCTAAGTGTAAGCTGCTGTTCTGCTTTTTGGAATATGGTTGTCCACTCCACTATCATTGTGTGTATATAGCCCACATAACATAACATAAATATTCCATCTACTAAAGTATTTACTGTATTCCAAATTATTGTGTTGGATATACTTCGCTAAACTTTGTAAAATCAGCTTTCAAACTGAAAAACGAAACCCACTTTTTAGAAACTCGTGATCGTGTGCACCTTTGAATAAGTCTGCAGACAGTCTGCAGTGATTATTTATTAAATGTTAAAAACACTGATTCTGTGTTATAGTTGAGAGTTGAGAGTGGTGCAAAGTGCAATTATATCAGTCAGCAGTTTTATTTAATTTTATGCTTGTTGAATAATAGTTGTGTACTGACTATTTGCAAATTGCAATAATTGTTCTGTTCAGTCATCCACGTTTGATTACAACACTGAAAAACTGAAAACTCAATCGCGAAAATTTGAATTGTTTTCCTTTTTGGAAATTTCTGTTTTGTAACTGGCTTGTGGCTGTCCTGATTCCACAATTCGTAACAAAACAATTTTAAGGATTTTTGTTAATTTTTATCGATGTGATGTGGTGACTGGTGAGTACTACTGATGTAACGGAGTACCTTATATAGATCTCAATGTACTGAATGTCAGTGACTCGACCTCAGTAAGTCCAGTATATAAACTTCATAATGTTGAATGTTTACATTTCGAATTCACTGGGGACTGGTTTCTGACATCAGACACCTGATTTCATTATTGGATTATTATCGTATGCATGCAATTATTCCAATTTTAAAAAGATGAACAATGAAAGAATAAAATTGTATACTTTTTAAAATTTTACACATAATTTACAAACTTCAATTTAAAAAAAATCTATTTTTTGCATATAGAATTGCGGTGGTGTCGAAGCACGGAGAAGTGGAATAAATATATGATTCGTCACTAGCAGCTGATTTTGATTTACTTCCGCTTCCAGAGTAAATAAATATACAAACAGCAGATAAAGAAACGAACCATAATAAAATAGTAACTGGTGGTGAGTGTTGTGGGGTCGTGACGTTCTTTCTTCTGGTATCAACTGTCCAACCTGAGGATCACAACTCGCAATATATTTCAATCTAGCTGAACCAAAAAATTCGGGCACACACTTTGTGATTGTCGTTGCCACATTGCCACGTACATAAATGCATACAACTGTATGTAGAAAAACCTGCTTTGATTTACAATTTTGGACAATGAAAATTATATACTTATTATTTCGAGGATCTATTTGTCATCTCTTTAACTGACTTTATCAAAACTTTCAAATTGAACCTTCTGAAGAAGTCGCCGAATGTCGCATTGATATGAAGTGAATTGAAAAGAGATCAGTGTCAAAAGTCTCAGTGTTGTTCTGTTCCACATCTGTTGGCTCAGATTTCATGGTTTCAATCTTACACTGTGTCTGAGTCTTCCTGACAGTACTAACTAACAGTCCTAAAATTAAAAAATTGCTGTGCAATACTGTGCATCAATCAAGACCTGCCTGTGAGACATCGTATGTCGTAGTACTACTGACGGTGCTACCATTTCTGGAATGGAAATGAGGGCGATTTCTTCTACTTCAGCTTTTCCAGGCACAATATCGATGCAGTATTAAATGTGTTACTGACACTGAAGACACGACNGGAAATGAGGGCGATTTCTTCTACTTCAGCTTTTCCAGGCACAATATCGATGCAGTATTAAATGTGTTACTGACACTGAAGACACGACCATCCTAAAAAATAAGATTGAACAACGATTGACCTACATCTCGTCGTCTGAACATTAGTACAAGTTAATAAACAAACTCTTTGGTGCTTGTGCAGTAGAAACAAGGAATGAAGTCTTTTCCTTGTGGATTGTGAAAGATATTTGTCAATAACTCTTACATTTTGGGCAAAGCGAGAAGGAAGGAAATATATCCCCATGTGTCATGTGTGATGTGCTGTCCAAGCACATAAAGCAAATACTAATGGGGGGGAATATCAGCGAATTGAGTAATAGTGGTAGTGGGACTAATGTTAAGACCACAAATCCATCATTGGCTTTGTACAAGGATGACGAATTTGTCGGTTCTGCAAATGCAAATACAATGTTTACGGGTCCATCTTCCTCCTCCTTTACATCTCACTCGTACCAACAAAATCACATGGTTGTTCCAGGATCAGGAGGAAATTACAATAGGTAAACTAAAAATATGGTCTCGATTTTGATTGTATTGATTGGTACTGAATTACACAGATTTTAATTTTTATATTCTTGTTGTACAGAGAAAGGAAGCGTAAATTTTGGTGGAGACGTCGAAATTCTAGATCTAGTGACCCAGGAAGGTGTTTGCGAGATGTTATTCAATCCTGGAATTTTTGTGATATTGTTGCTTTAGGTAAGCGAATGATTTATATAGAAAATTAAAATTTCAGTTAACTTTAATATATTTAAAAATAATTTTATGTATTATTAAGATTGATATAAAATAAATTTTGTGTGAATTTACTTTGTGCAGTACAAGAATATGAAATTATGGCTTGTGAAAAAGAATTATATATTCAAAGCGAATCTGCACGCCCTCGACCACAATCTAGTAAGTAATATTAACAAATAATTTCAACGAATTCAAATCATTGCTTCTGCATCTCTTAATTGAACATCATGAACGTTAGACGCAAATATTATGTCTATAGGTTCGACATGTAAACAATTCTCTTGTTCTGTCGAACTGTATTTGGATGCGAATCCTTGCACATAAAATCGGTATAATTAATAAGGCTCTTTTTCCCATTTGCAGTACGATCGGATCTTGCAGATCTATTGGATTTCAAATGGAATTCGGATGTTAATTTGATAATGGCACCAGCTATATTTCCAGCGCATAGACCCATACTGATGCAGAGATCAAAGTTTTTTCGGGGTTTACTCCAAGGCACTTCGTCTCAAGTGACCAATGTGAATATAGAAGACACCCATTTATTTAATAATCAGTCTATAGATATTCCAACATTTTCGTCATTTCTGCGATTCCTGTACACGGAAGAAACTCAAATGCATTCTTCAAATTCGTCAAGAGGAACGAGTTCTAATTCAGGAAATTCTCACGGAGATTTTATTCCACATTTGGATTTGTTTGGACGTCCTAGAAATCTAGAGGCAAGAAACTCTTTATAATCTTACAAACACCACAATGAGTACATAATATGTACTTAAGTACTATAAGCAGTACTTATAGTACAGCATAGCATACATATGCACTGTAGTTTTACTAACTATTTGTAGTTCGTATACTGTATTGTGTAATACATATTATTAATCTCAATCTTGGAGAATTTACAATGATACAATCGCGTTGAAGCGTGAGGGTGATGATAATATGTATGATTTATTGTATTCACAGGCTGACCTGAGAGAGTTACTGCAAACAAGCAAATACTCTGATGTCACTTTAGTATTTGGTGATGAGCAATTTCCGTGTCACAAGTGTATTCTTGCTGCCCGATCTCCTTTTTTCAGGTAATTTGTGAACTTTCGCTATCATATAATTATTTTGATAAAGGTGAGAGTTGCAAGGTGTTTAATCTAATTTTTGAAATGATTTATTACAGGTCTCTGCTTCAGAGACGGACGTCTAGCTCATCTAGTTCGTCGGGAAGCTCAAAGCATAACAGAAAGATTATATTAGACGAGGGTGTTATACCAAAGCGATACGCCAGAGTAATACTGCAATGCATGTACACTGACCGCATCGATCTAAGTCTGATTGACCCAGCCCGGTAAATAAATATGTATAATGTAGAGTTAGAGCCGTAATTATTAGCGATTAGATAATTCATATTTAGGTCTACGAATGATGAATGATGCTTAATTCGTAAAAAATTTGAGAATGTTTGATGTGACCCGTAGATCTGGACTTACTGAGGTCGAGTCACTGACATTCACAGGCAGGCTTAACCCAGCTGGATTTGAGGAAGCCATGGAACTGTTTCAAATTGGTAATTTATACTTTCCGTTACTCCATTAATTAATATCATTCTGGCTACTTGAAAATATTTGGCATTACCATAAACAATTTGTTTTGACTTTTTAGGTCGATTTATTGAGTTGGATCAGCTGTGTCAACTTTCCGAAGATATTATTATAGAACAATTAAGTTACGAAAGTCTTCCCAGTGTTCTTCGATGGTCATCTCAACCCCACGGGTCAAAGGTAAAAGATCAAATATAAATATCTTAGCAGCAAAAAAATTAATTGATTGGGACATAGTGAGCAAAGTTCACTCAGTTTAATTCGTTTTTGGTTATATGGCGTACCCCAAGGTGGTTGAAGAAGACAACTGGGATTTGCTTCTACTAAGCTCTTTTTTAATTTTGCATAAAAATGGCAAAACCCATTTATACACAAAAAAAATTTGAACTATCCCATGTGCCTGAGCCAAAAAATTAGGGAATTTGAACGTGGCCAACTCCCCCCAGGGATGTTTGAAAAAGCCATGTTCGCCTATCTCCACCATGGTATGAAAAATCTTTGAAAGGCCCTATAGGTCACAGTCAGGGCCTCGAAGTGGCTTAGACATAAGCTATAGTAAAGTAATTGTTAAACCCCAACCCTCCTGTGATTGGTTGGAGGGTGGGAGGTCGAATTTTAGGTATAGGGTCAACTACACGAAAGTCGTAGAATTTCACGGGCTATCTGTACGGCCAAAGGCGATATGACCCTTTGTTTTTACAAGTTTTACACGTGATAGTGCATTTCGATGCTAATGTAACTAGAATTGGAAAATTTAGCAAAATATTTTCTTCAGTTTGGGCTGCTAAATTGACTTTCTTTTAACTGCAGTCCAGGCATTACTTTACAGAATTAAGTTTACTCTATGCTAGGCATATGTATTTGCTTGCGAATGATTTGGGTACTCACTCAGTCTGAGTCATTTCTGTCAACTACTGTTTAATAAATGTATTTGCAAAATCGAATTGAATTAATAATGAGTTGTTTTTATCATTATAATATATTAATAATAATTAATAAATTACTTTTTTTTATCACAGTGGGTTCGTAGACAAGCTCTTATGTTTCTCAGAGAGGAATATTACAATATTTCTCAGACTCAAGCTTTCCTAGAATTTGACAAATCGGTTTTACACGAAGTTTTACAATCCGATTTTTTGCAGGTAAAGATCGACACTGATATTACCTCACAATCAACATATGATTGTGATAATTTTTAATTTTTCTATGACTGTTTTATTTCAGGCCTCTGAAGCGGATATTCTACAATCAATATTAAGGTGGGGTGAGCATCAGTTGATACGTCGTGTGGAGGACAGAGGTAAGTTTGTAGAGTGTAATTGCATGCGTGCGTATGGTGTAACTCGTCGTAATTAATGGGACGCCTGAAAAATAATGAAATATGTATTCAGAGCCCAATTTGTTGACAACAACTCGGGATAGTGTTACAAGGAAAGGCATCAAGCGTCGTGATCTTAGTGATGTTGAGTTACGTGAAATTATTGGAGATCTATTAAGATTGGTTCGAACCGATCACATTCTTCTAAATAATGAAATACTCGTTTCAGCTGTTCGTCGAGGGCTGGTAATTGCATGTGTTTTTATTTACACCGTTTTACCTTATTCAATTTTACGATATCAATTGTAATGGAATGGATTTCAATGCAGGTGTCCATTCCACCATCACACATGATCACTGAGGAAAAGACAAATGTTTGGATCAATACTTGTAGGAATTATCATATTCGTCCACGTTTGTATACTCCATTTTACGAAGAAGCCAAGTCCGCAATTAGACATCGGACTTCGAACGCAGCTTCTGTGGAGCACCATCTAAATCTAATAGGAAGTAGTAATCTTGCCACTATGAATCGAAAGACATTGAGAACCATTCCGGGTATGAAAAAAATTAATCAATAGCAATAAAATAGTAAATCATTTTAAGTTTATTGTAAGTGTAGGCTAATGCCAACCCCGTTTTATCCCTTACAATTAGTGAATCCCTAATTTCATTCAAAATAATACACAAAATTTTAGACAGTTAAAATCAATTGTTTTAAACTTATTACGGAAAAAGATCTATAAATTATTTTTCTAAGCGGAAGTTTTCACTGCTCAATTTTCTTCCCCGTTATCTGCAGTGTTCATTTACAAAATTGTTATAAAACTGTCACGCTTACATACAAACGCTAATAATAAAAAAAGAACAACCGATATCGTCTAATGCCAAATGTAGAACCATTTAGCAATTCAATTAGATGATGAGAGTCTTCCAACTTTTACAGACACGCTCTACATGATTGACAGCACTTCCAATCCAACCGCTAGCAACATCTCATCAAAAAGACCGAACCTTCTGAGTGGTCCGGGTTCAAATTACACTGCCACCAATGAATACGCTGCACTCTCTACACAAAGTGGAAGTCCGAGATTAGAAGATATTGGTAAGATTCAGCAGATCAAAGAAGTTTTGTCGTATTCCAAAAAAGGAAGTCTGTATTAGGTGTATATAAATAAGATGTACTGTATAATCATACTGAATGTATACTGAATTCTGTGTACGTTAGTTGTGGATGGAGAAATAATGACCGCTATGTTATACCGGGAGAAGAAATTACGTTCCGCACATCAAAGGGCCTTGAATTATTCCATTAGCTCTAGAGAAACGATTTCACGCTATATACGATTGAGAGTCGTGAGGGAATTTGGATTTCCTGATTATGTTGCTCAGGTATTTTATAGTTTCGCAATAAAGTTCATTTTACCAGGGATCAGAAAATATTTTGGAGCTGTGGACGTCATGATGTATGTATTTTTACAGTTGCTGGAAACGATTAAGTACAATGGAGGAGTACTGGGAAATACAGCGAGTACAATGAGTGATGACAACACAATGATGGTTGGAACTCCGTCAAATTCTAGTCAGCATGGCTCAACTTCGGTGACAACGAATACGGAGATGAGTCTAGAAAGTAAATCTGTCTCATCGTTGGATACGTCTCATTTAAGCGAAAAGATGCCTGATGTTGCTGCATTGGCTGCTGCTCACGATATGAATTTGCTCAGTGAAGATATTCTTCATCTCGACCTAGGAGACGGTTTTGTTCCGCAAAGGGGTAGTGCAGCAGCAGCGTCATTAGCAAGTTCCTCTTGTGCACAGAGTTCATCCAGACTCAAAGTTCCACACAGGACAACGAATCAGCAGCACTTGAGCAATTTACTTCTACTCAGGAACCGTTCCAGTACTTCAGCCAGTCAGTCTAGTCTTGCCAACGTCTCTGCTTCCGCTACCCTCTCGTCTAAGAGCAGGTAAAATTATCTATTACACTTGTACAAGTAGTTCAGTTTACTTGTGGTTTAGTCAGATATGGATTGACAAATCATTTAATCATTGGACTAGTATTTTTCTAAAGTCACTGTATGCTTTTATTAATTTATTGTCAAAGGTTTGATTTTTATATCATTATGCACACTACCTACTTATGTCATGTTTTGTGTAGTATGTATTACATTGCAGACATTTTAAATGTATAAATCAACCATTTTTGACTTGGAAATATTGTGCCATCCCGTGCCTAATGAAAATAATGATCATTCAATACAACTTCTGTTATTAATTATTGATACATGAAATGATTTAATCTTAAATTTAATTTAGGCATACTGGAAACGTGTGCGATGAAAGTATGGGCCGTGATCGTGATCGGGATCGGGATCGGGATCGGGATCGGGATCGGGACTCGTCAACACAGCATGGGTCACAAATGTGTTTAATGTCTGCGGCCACATTGTCTCAATCACATAATAGTGCTAGTTCACAAGTAAGTGAAATGGACCAATCTTTATCCGTCTCAGTTGACGAACTGCTGGATCTTCACACTTCTTCATACAGCAATCGAACAAATTCCAAAAGTAGTTTAAGTGTTTGTGGTAGATCGAGCGGGAACAGTGCCGCCATAAGAGGTCATAGCCAAAGTCATAGTCACAGTCACAACAGTGGCGGTGGAAATAGTGGGCCAGACGTTAATTCGATCGCATCAAAATCTTCAGCCTCCTTTCAATATTCTAATCAGCATTATCTGTAGTATAAGTGAAAACAAGTAACATACTCAAAATAATATTGAAGAAACACTATACTATACACATGTACACACACAATGAAGAAAACTGTTATTGTGTTCTCTTAATTTATGTCATTACATGTAAATATACACAATAATAAATGTTAATTGGTAGTTGTGGTAGTTGTGAATGGTAATAATAATGTCGTGTAAAATGTGCATACTATAAAATATTAGCCTACTGTACGAGCGATATGTAGAAAAGACTTTGTAATTATTATCCTTATCTGTTACCTACAATTCATTAGGTATTTGGTAATATCATGGCTCTGCCTTTAAATTAATATTAAGCCTACCAACATACTACAACTTAATACGTCTTCGTATAAATTGCTAGTAAAAGTGAGTACAGTAATTAAACCGCATTCATTAATATATGCATGTATGTAAATACATTCAAACAACGCCTACCTGTAAGCTCTTCGTCCGTGAGTACTTTCAGCAAATTATGTATCAGTGTTTGTATTAATTTAATCATCTTAATTGTTAGCTACTTACAGTTACTAGGCATGTTTCTCATTCGCAATAACATTATATACTATGTTGGCAATTATGATTATTAACGAGATAATAAATTTTAAATGTTTCTATGCGGAATAAAATGCTCGGTAAAATTAATTCATAAAAATCGTTGTTTCAGTTTATTCAATAGAAATCGAGATTCATCCATGATCCATTATGGTACTTCATCATTTGAATGTCAGTTTAATAAAATCAATTTTTAAAATTTAGATCATATTGCTTCTAAGCAAAACTCACACATAAAGATATAATTTGTATCTAAAAAAATTACATTTTATTTAATTTATTTATAACAGATTGAAAGATTGGATGCGGAATGTACTCATCATCTTGGTCATTAACTAAGGTCACTTCACAATTGAAGCTGACCTTCTTGTTGGAGCTCAAAGAACCATTATCATACAATTTAAGGTCACCCGGAATCACATTTTTACTTGATCTGACTGTTCTTATACCTGAACGTGACGAGCCAGAAGATATGGAAGAATGATTGTTGTTATTGTAGGAAGAAGTGAAGACATCGTGCTTTGGTGAACTGATAATACCTTTGGTGGTCCTACAAGACACGTAAGACTCAACACCCATTTCGTTGTCACCCAAATCCCCATACGTATACTTGTTATAAATTCCATTACTACTATTCACCTCAGATTTGGCTTGATGCATGTACATAGTACTATCTGGAAGACAATTCGTGGACGGAGATGTCAATAATCTCAAATCAGGAACACTTACACTAAAATTACGGTCGGGCTTTGAAGACGCAGCTCCTGAAGAACATTTCCCTTTTCTACGAATGGTAGCAAATTTATTCTTACTGCTGCTACTCCCACCACCACTTTTCCCTTCAAGGGTGGCCGAATTGCTAACATTGTGAATGCCTCGACTATCTACAGAACTTAACATGGAATTGGTACTGTTTGTACTCAGAGTACTTGGCTTTCTATAGAGATTCAAACCCTGGCCATTTGTGTGGCTGTGAGTCTGCGGTGGTTTCATTAGGAACGCTTCATTATTATTATTGTAATTAATACCGTAGCTGCAACTAGAACTAGATTCTTCATTGGATCCCTGACCCGAGTCACTGTCCACAGGCCAGTTCTCGTAGATCCGGTCATCGTCCACCTTCCCACATTGCAAAACGCTTGAATTGGCATAGATTTGGTTGAAATTGTGAACACGAGGAGGTATTATTGGCATCGGCTTCGGCACTTGCTCGCTATGTAAAGAACTCTGTGGAAGGCACACACTGTTGTCTTTGTCGTGACAGTAAAACACTACAATGGCACGGAAACCATTTAAAATGGGATTAAACTTGGATTCTGTCCATGTTTTGCTCAGAGGAAGGATTCTCCTCGAATCAATGAATATCCACATCTCGAGTCGGGAATGGTAGAACAATGAGCCGTAGCCCCATTCGGGGGAATGCAGAACCAAACTTTTCAAGTTCACATCTGTTGTCGTGGATGATTCGAAAACTAAACAGGGGCGGAGGTTCGTGGGAAGGATGTGAATCGTGGAAACATTACTTGTGTCCGTAAAGCTCAGTCCGAGTACTTCGGGAAAACTTCGCAGGCAACGAAATATCTTGGTTTGGCCATGGCAATTTGGCTGTAACGCAGAAATAATTAAAAAAAGTCGGTGATTTTTCTTTCATTTAATAAACTATTTAAAAAAAATATTTATTGAATACCTTGACGCAAAATTCGACAGAATCTAATGCAGATTTCAAGCCGAATTCAAAGCTGGGCCAATCGTTAGCGATTAGACTGCTGGAATCGACTTGATGGATGTACTACATTGAAAATGAAAACAGATTATGTTATTTGACAATAATAATTCAGAGAATCGTAATTTGAATCTTTTTGAAAATATGTAAAATATCTACCTGCGAAATAGATTCAATGTGTGTTGTTGTTCGACACTCTAAGCAGATTTTCGTCAGACTATATTCAGTTTTTAAATTGGACAAATCTTTCCATTGGGACATTTCCAAGTGCTGGAGAGCATTGATATCCACTGGATGATTAGGTTTCTGGAGAGAAGCCTCCAGTCTTTGGAATATGTAGTCCTGTATCAGGAAACAAAGGAACAATAAATTACACGAGTTTTCGCCATTGTTTTTGGAATTGAAATTTCCAAAGTTTTTTTTAAAATAAGAAATTACATAAATGGAGCCAGGTGGGACCGACGAACTATTTCCATTGCTGGAAATGAAATTTCTTCGATTGTAGCTGAGTAAATGATTTGCTTTCACCAAACTCTTGTACTGGACAGCATTATTCACTGCTTCAATCTCTTGCATATGTGACTTTAGTTTCGTTTCAATAATTTTATGTATCAGCGGAGGGTCCAGAACACTTTCTCTCATTGACAAATTTAATTCATTAAAAATATCCTGTAATTAAAACATAAATGCACTATGTCAATTAATACTTATAGTAAAGTAATACCGAACTTTTATGAAAATAAATAAAATAATCACCTTAAAGCTGCACACAATGCATATGTCTGCATTAATACTGTTATTTAAAGGTTGTGACACGGAGGGCTCTGCAGAAATTGCATAACCATGATTAGGGCACTGATGTACACTTATCAGTCTGAAACTTCTGCGGAACAAGTCCAAGTGGTAGAGACTCCTTGTGATTTCAATGAGAAGATCCATTCTTACAACTGCCTTGATTATTAATTCTTTTCATGAAACAAATTGTCCAAAGTGAGAGTAAGATTGGTAGGAAGACTTGAAGTTAATCATGTTGAATGAACTATCGGAAGTAGTAAGTATAAGTAGAATCAATTTGGCGCGTTTAATGATTTCCATAAAATTCTCATCCCATCAATTTGTAGATTACAGCCAAATTATCGGCGGGACACCGTGCACACACCGTGCATGCACCTATGAATTGGATAATTTCCAAAATCTCATTAGCTCACGTGAGAATTCCAGAAAGCAAGTGAGTTTCTTTGAATGTAGGTTAAAGGTCTTACCGTCTTTAGAGGCAAATAATGGTGGTTGCAGATTTAATTGGTGTGCAACACTCATGTGGTCGATTGATGCGTGACGTGACGAGTGTGGCGTGAAAGAGTGCATACACACTAATTGTCTTTCATTTACATTTTGCCAATTTGGTTCGTGTAAAGGCACGGTTGTTGTAGCACTATTCTTTCTGCTGCTAATCTGGTTGCAGTTCCGCCCATTTCACCCAGCACATAAATGACAAATAAGTCTCACTGTTCTCTTATCACACACTAACGATAAAGAGAGATTTTATAGGCCAAAAAGTACCTGTAGGAAATTTTAACTTCCAAACTGAACGTCACTGTGTCAAAAGTGTACAATTTCCGATGGCTATAATGAAGTCAATAGGAAAAGTCAACCTGATTGTGAACTGGCGTCGCATCGTCATTGCTGATTAAAGCCACTAGTGTTGCATGCAAGGTAAACATGGCTGGGTTCTACTCTTGCTGCCTTCTACTTACGAGTTGTGTGTTGTGGGTTCTACAGAAGGGCCGAGATTTAATCCCGTTCTTCTCATTTTATATCCCTTTCTTGTTTTTTGCCCCCAGGCCAGGTACTTCCTTTCCTTCACCTGTACTACAACAATATAACTATATGTAATCCCACAATCTTACCAGGTAATTGCCAAGCCGAGCTTTTACTATTTTATATACTATATTTCATGTATATGCATGAAGTTTGCATTATGCCACCACTTGGAAACAAATAATATTACATGTACCTAAGTGCATATATAATACAATTTTTACCTTTACCTTTTATTTTGTGGCTGTACCCTCTACCTGGCTCTATATCGTCGTGAGGCGTGTAAAACTTATGCCTGTACACTGTGTACACACACATTGAAATAAATATTGTAAATTGTAACTACAGGGTCCTACAGATCTTCAGACGCACATTAAAAGTGAGTCTGTGCATTGACAGACTGCTGTGCACATTTAAAGGCAGCAGGATAGGGCGGATCAGCCCCACAGAGAAAGAGAGAGAGAATACTATCGACCTCTCCTTACTACAAACTCCTTTCAGCCACCATCACGCACTTGGACATAATAGCTTTTTTTCTACTACAAACTACAGTCCCACAGAATAGTGGTCCCCTTCATCCTGCGACCGTAAAGTTGTTGCTTCTTCTTTGCTTGACTTTAACATTTCACTTGCATCATGCATCGTTCGTGTGTACTGTGTGTATACTCCCTAGACATGTAATACTATTACTACTACGTGCACGAACAGACGGTCTATATATTCACAGGCACACATCAACACAAAAAATATTATTACCTACTCTGCGTACTGATTCCCAATCTCAGGTCTGAGTCTGAGGCAGACGGGGCACAGGAGTCTTTCCAATTACTGTGGTCAGATCTTGATCTTATGTTAGGACATACACACAATATGCATGGTGTATGGGAATCCTGATTTCCATGGCTTCCCTTTAACATACAACAGACTTATGAAATCGTGAGAGCAAAACCATGCTATCTCTTCAGATTCATTCTGAAATATCGCTACAAAAACGCTTTTATATTAAAATTACAAATAAATGATCAATAATTTTTGTTTAAATGCACGATAATATTAGTATTATGCAAGCTTTACACAACCAGTGCTATAACTTGAGAGAATACGTTACATAAATACAATAATACATATGTATAAATAACATATAATAAAATGTATCACGATTACTAGTTTTACTATATATAGTGAAACGACACATAAAAGTATTGTCACCGGAGGTACCATGTACCACGATAGTATTTCAAAATTACATTTAAGCTCCTTTTACTCGTACTACGATCCGTTTATAGTAAGTGCAGATTCTGCAGATACAAATTGCTACTGCTGTCATGTAATATTAATATTATACAATTAAACTCTGATGCTGGTAATTGAAATTGTGTGCGTACAGGTAGGACTGAAGAGTGTATATATTTACTAGTTTGTACAGTACTAGCTTCTCTGTAGTTTATGTAGATCTCTCATATCTGTATTGTCAGATATCATAGCAATATCCGTAGAACAGGTTCCACAAGAACAAAAAGCAGACAAATGTGCCAATGTATGTACCTTTCTAGCTATATAAAGTGCATAATAAATATGTATATGATAATAAGTACTAGTCATTCTGGTTCTGGCTTTAATATTGAGTGGGTCTTGATTTCAGGAATAGGGTCGGCTACTGTTTCTTTATAAAAGCCATTCGTCGTAATGTGTATGAAAATGCTTAGCGCTTATTAACCAGAATAATAATGTCGCCACGCGTAATGGTTGGAGGATCAATTTTATAATTAGTAGTAAGTAGTTTCAATGAACATTTTCCTAATTTAATTATTGTTGAGATTGAAAGGCAGACTACTACCTGAATTCTACAATCGATACACCGATAAGCCGATTGATGCCATAATGCAGGATTCAATTCATCTGATCTGATAAATACGTGGACAATAAAACTGCAAGAGTTTTAGTGCATACGTTTTGTAATCATATCATGGCGGAGGTTTGAGGTAAAAACACCTCCAAACGGGGTCAATCATATAATTATTCCAAGCTTTTGATGATGTGTTAAAAATCGGCAATTTTCTATCCTCAGATTGCTTGACTGTATTTTAAAAATAATTACCTAAGATAGCACAGTTATCCTAAATTGTGGTTCCAAATTAGTTCATTGTTCCCACCGCCCCACCACTCCGGAAAACGGCCATGTTTTGTCTTAAAATATTGTCACCCTATGCAGCGTTTGCCCTTCCCCTGAACGAGAAGCTTACCTCCGCCTTTACTTGCAATCATGTTGGCTGTACACTTTTATGCTTCCTAATTACACACAAAGATTTTGTACATAAATCTTGTAAAATAAATAAGCGAGTGAGCAAATAGTTTCACTGAAATCATTCACGCTTATGTACATACATAGTGTGTGTGTCATGCTTATAATATATTGTTTGCGTGTTTACCTTGTTGACACGATAATTCATCACAGTGGAATTCACCATTCACGATGGTGAATAGTTTTATCCTAAACCAGAGACACGTGACGGGCAGGTCCCCTTGACTATTTTGCGTTTTTCTATGACTTGGACCGCCCTGGGAAGAAGGGTGTTAGTTTGATATGAGAGGGGGGCGGTGGGGAGTACGCGCATATCTTAAGATGTACCTTAAAATGTATACAAATACGTATAAAATGCAAACAACATCTAAAATTTTACATAAACACGTATACATACAAGAGGGTATACCTACAACACAGCACCTCCAGGGGTATACAAGGGGTATACCTGCAGCACAGCACCTCCAGGGTACATTAGGGGATATACCTGCAACATAGCACCTCCAGGGGTATATAAGGGGTATACCTGCAGCATAGCACCTCCAGGGTACATTAGGGGATATACCTACAACACAGCACCTCCAGGGGTATATAAGGGGGTATACTTGCAGCACAGTAATTCCAGGGATATAAGGGGGTATACTTGCAGCACAGCAACTCTCAGGGGTATATAAGGGGGTATACCTTTAGCACAGCAACTCCAGGGGTATATAAGGGGGTATACCTTTAGCACAGCAACTCCAGGGGTATATAAGGGGATCTGCAACACAGCACCACCAGTTGTGGTGCAGTGGCTTGGTGGCGTGCAGCGCCGGCGGTTCACACCAGGGTATTCGAATCCCACAAAGTTTCCGGTTGGAAATCAAGTCTCAACGTGTTTTTTTACATTTTGCACGTGTTTCCGACGAATGCAAACTAAAGTACATACAATTGCGGAGAATAATTGTGCCAATTTTCTAGGTAAATAATATGATTTTTTACTGTGTATCAACTAAATGTATCTATCCGAAGGGGTGTTAGGGGAAATACTCCAAAACTAAACATAGACAATGAGTCTGTAAATGCAATGCCCATCTATGCTCACTACCCCTTGGCAAAAACCGGAAACAGCTCAACTTCAGAGCTTAATAGAAGTATTTTACCACGGTAAATTTTTGAGAACCAACAACAAATATTTGGAGAAAAATGCACTGAAAACGGCTGTGGTAGTCTTCAGTCGGTCAATCCAAGCTTAAATAGGTGGAGCAATTTTTTGTAAAATGTCAACAGACATTTTCGGCTTTGGCGCTAGAAGTAGCTCCATGATTTGATCAAAGGAGCTTAAATTTTTCTCCAAACGCCAATACTGGCCCAATTGGAGCTAATTTCAGAGTGTCCAATTTTAGCGAGAAAGGAGCTGATTTCAGCGTAGTGGTCCTAGTCCTGGTCCTGACTGACCATCACATACATATACAAAGACATTCATGCCTTCAGTATACAAACACTATATGTGAAACAAATCTGAATAGTAACAAGAACTGACAAAGGGGTGGGTTAGGGTGATTTTTGTTGATAGTTGAAAACAACTACCAGGCAGGCAGGTGAAAACAACTGAATTTTTGCCAGTTGTTTTGCCTTCGTGTCTGGGACTGTCTTGAGATGACATAAGAACTTGATAGATTTCCAAAAGTCGATATAAATGATTGTATCACTTTTCCACCCAGATCACCCAGATTGACAATTGACACCACAGTACAGTGTGGTGTTTACGAATAGGTTAACTTTTTAC
>JABASC010002414.1:0-17700 GCA_019776185.1 Plutomurus gul | reverse complement strand
TAATGATTGCTGCTGACCAGGTTGTACGTATTGATGGTAATTACTATTATTGGCGTCTCCCCAATTTGAAATAGGATATGAGGGACCTCCTTCACCTTTCCGAATACCACGACCCATGCCCCACTGCCGATCCATATTTACCTGAATCAAAAAGAATTAATTCTAAAGAATTTTTAAAAAACAGTCAGTAACTCATAAAATAAATACTGCTTTTCTGATTCCATTCTAGAAGCAGAAAAGTAGGATCGTTTTCTATGTCAGTAACTATATGAAATTTGTCACAAAACAAATAATTTCACAGTGGGCAACCACTACTAATAAAAGATGTCCTGACAATGTTCAAGTTTTTTTTTTACTGAACGCTAAGACTGTTATTGTCATTCTGAATATCTAATTAATTTTGCAAGCCAGCAGTTCCGCACACAATGAAAAGATTCCTCATATTAATACGAGCATATTGTTAATTCATGATTTGGTTGTTTTCCTGGCGAGTCAACAACCAAATCATTAATCATCAATTCCGAGGTTGGGGAAGCCGAAGCCTTAATCAACTCATGAGCATATTCTTGTCAAATTTGCACATCTGCAATCTACACATAGAGTAGACTGCAATAAAACATTTCAACAAATTCAAAAGTTATGTAAACGTGAATGTATATCTGTAGAAGCACAATCATGCATTTTATTCGGAATTTAATAATCGAGACGTCACATAATTAATTCCAATTTGTAAGCGTTATGATTAAATTCCGACACATTTTGTAAGATTCAAAATGTGTAGGAATTTTTTGAAACATCATGACGCACACGAGTTGGCTTTGGATTTCACCGTGCGTCCGGCGTAGAACTCAAATATATACACATAGCCAATCAGCAGAGATGTTACACACACATACTCATTAAATGTTTAATGCTTGGGCTATTCAAACTACAAAAATTGCAAATTAAAAAATTTATTTAAATTAAATTTAAAGACAAAAGATTACACGCTTAGGTTTGAAATATCGAAGTTTCGTCTAATCTGATAAACAAAATAAAATATGTACACAGCTCAGGTTGTTTTAACCATTCACCATTGTCTGGAGCTGATTAGTCGATATGTGTTTTTTACCAACAAAAATAACAGTGTGGGATCAAGACGTACGATAGAGAATTCTCTATCGTACGTCTTGGTGGGATACAACTAAACGCAGTACAGCTGTTTGGCAAAAACAACTGTCAAAAATAGTCATTTTCCACTGTATCCACAGTTGTTTTTAACTGTCTCTCAGTTGAAAACAGCTGTATACAAAAGTCATCTCAACCCTACCCTTCGCGTTTCTAATAAATGACTTCTCAGATTTATATTGACGCTGACGAGTAGTATTTGTCTGCTACCACAATAGATCGAAATTTTGAATTTCTCTTTACCTCTGCCTCTGAGTCCTAAAAATACCCCGAAACTACGTTCTGACCGAAATTTTTTGCTCTATTTATGGTGTATTTTTTAAAAGCGTAGTGTCAAGCAAATGCAAATGTAAAGCATGGCAAAAACTGAAGATACATTTGAAAATCACCTCCTCCCTATTCCACCAATTTAAAAGACAGTTGAAATCAACTGTATTTGGCCACAGTTAAAAACAACTGTTTGACAGTTGTTTTTGCCTGTGTCTGGAGTCTGGAGCTGCTACTACCACGCTACCACCTACTACTGGACACGCTGACTGACAGGGACGTGACAGAGTACGATGTACAACTTTCTATACAATGCAACAAGTACAATAAGTACTAATAATAATAGTGTTGAGTATGAATATGAATACAACCAATTTAAATCCTTCTTGTGATCATAAATATAAAATAAACTAAATTCATAAATCGACAAAACATTTAAATTAAAGAATACCTATTGAAAGAAAATGATTCAAAAGTTTTCAAGTAAATCGCTATCAGTTCAGCGGAATCGCTGAATGCTGATAACTAGTCACAGGCTAACAAATGGTCGTGGTCGCTTGTCGATCAGATGGCAGATTAAGGCAGATAACTGACACGACGGTTGACGGTAGCACACAGGCACTAATTTAGTGAATCACAATGCTCAACTTGAGGTATCTACAAAAATGAAACTGGCGAATGTCATAATAACTAATGTAATTTTTCAACAGTGAACGATGTGATATTTCCTAACTACTATCACGGCGACATTTCTTCAATCTTCACAATAGTTTGTTTGTAGCCTCTCACACGCACCACTGACCGACCACTACTGACAACTATAGAATTGGAATTCCTTGATTCCCGGCAGCAGACCTCACGCCAAACTAAAAAGAAGGTCTTGCAAAAGTGCGATAATAAAATTGCGGTTACATTCAAACTTTTATACTGAGAGAATAAATGCGGAAATGAGAATACGTGTTCTGATTTCGACGGAGGGAATGTTTAAAAAATATCCACAAATCTGTTGAAGCGAATTTACAAAAATCACTTTCACTCTTCTACAAGGATTTTCTCGAAATTTCGGTTGTACTTCTAACGTAGAAGAGTATTAATAAAACAGTTGACACCAGTAACATATAATTTTATTGCATCAGCAAGTACCTGGTATCTTAACTATTCTTAACTCAACCACTTTAAGCCAAAAGACTTAACAGGTAATCAGCCAAGGGGTGACCATATTGTACTTGACTCTGTTCTGGGGCCTTATTCTCATCATCTCTCGCAACTTTGCTAGCTAGCAAATGGTGCAGTAAATACCTGAGTAACCATAGTAATTGCTAGCTAGCAAAGTTACTAGAGTGATGAGAATAAGGCCCCTGTACTGTACGATCGCTCACGCAACTCAGGTTGTCAGGTATATATTTTTGTAACTTCATACAATTTGTGTTGATTATTATTGACTCACAGAGCGTAATATTTGATTGTTTCTTTTATTTTTGTTTACCAGAGATGTTCTGCCGATAAATTAGTGCTAGAAGCCTTGCTGTGCTCCAGAAGAATCTACAATTAATGTGACTACTGCAGTGCAGAGAAGCATTCAATTTGTGTTAAAAACTCAGACGGAACTGGCAATTAACAATCCACTGACTATCCATTATTGGTTTTATATTACATATTATTTGCTGTTTTGGTTTACACCAGTTCACCAGTGACCATTTGCGAATGTACACTTTTTCTTTTACAACAACAACGACGCAAAATTAGGGAACGAACGAAGAATTTGGCTCCGTATACATCTTCAAAGAATTGAAAGGCCTTCCATTGAAAATAAACGCCTATAGACAACCAGAAAAATGGTTTTAGCAGAATTAGGTCGTAAAATCACGACCGCACTGCGGTCACTCAATAATGCCACCGTTATTAATGAGGAGGTGTTGAACGCTATGCTCAAGGAGATTGTTTCGGCCCTTTTAGAAGCAGATGTTAACATCAGACTTGTAAAAAAACTCAGAGACAATGTTCGGTATGTCATTAGTGCAATACGATTTATATTACATAATTATGAACAATAATGGGTACATAAACTATTTTACTTTTTAATGCTTACCAGGGCTGTTATTGACTTTGACGATATGGCTGCTGGATTAAACAAGCGAAGAATGATTCAGAGTGCTGTATTCAAAGAGCTTGTTAAAGTAAGCATTTTTTGTTGGCTTAACTATATGTTTTACATATTTTTTTACAGTACAATAAAGAAATTACATAAAATTTTGTTACATTTATACGATTAATACATTTTGAAAGACTATTACTACTGTGTATTAACAAGTAGTTATGACTTTTTGTATTTCAGTTGGTTGACCCTGGAGTGAAAGCATATCAACCCGTTAAAGCCAAACAAAATGTAATAATGTTCGTTGGGTTGCAAGGATCCGGAAAAACTACGACGTGTACGAAGCTTGCATACCACTACATGAAAAAAGGATGGAAAACTAGTCTTGTGTGTGCTGATACATTCCGTGCTGGTGCTTACGATCAACTTAAGCAGAACGCAACAAAAGCTAGGATTCCTTTCTATGGAAGGTACTTAAACAGTCTTTAAAGTTGAAATAATTCTGTTTGATTTGGTTTTAATTTGAAACGTATGTTGTAGCTACACGGAGGTTGATCCAGTTGTGATAGCACACGATGGTGTAGAAATGTTTAAGAAAGAAGGTTTTGAAATTATTGTTGTAGACACTAGTGGAAGACATAAACAGGAAGAATCTTTATTCGAAGAAATGTTACAAGTCGCTAACGCAGTGGTACGTTACTTTTGTGCCTTAAGCTTTTGAATATAGTATGTTTATTAACAAAATATTTACCTTTGTACTCTACTTTTAGAGTCCTGACAACATTATATTCGTAATGGATGCTACAATTGGACAGGCTTGTGAAGCTCAAGCCAAAGCCTTTAAAGAAAAAGTAAATGTTGGAGCTGTTATTATTACAAAATTAGATGGACATGCAAAAGGAGGTGGAGCCCTCAGTGCGTAAGTGCATCGTTGAGATAATAAGTTTTTATCACGACAAAGTAATACTTTTATATACAGCAAAATTAGTAGCCAAATTTAAAGAGTTTATAAAGACTTTCTTAAAACTAATTTAAAGGGTGGCAGCAACTCAAAGTCCTATAATCTTTATTGGTACTGGGGAACATATTGATGATTTGGAGCCATTCAAAACGAAACCATTCATTAGCAAGCTCTTGGGCATGGGAGATATCGAGGGTCTGATTGACAAAGTTAATGAACTGAAATTGGATGAAAATGAGGAATTGATAGAAAAAATCAAACATGGTCATTTCACATTGAGAGATATGTATGAACAATTTCAAAATATTATGAAGATGGGACCTTTTTCGCAGATAATGGTTTGTTCATTTTTATTAATTCTAATGTATAGCGCTGGTAAACAGAATGTTAATCATTATAACGGTTATTTATTCTTATTAGGGAATGATCCCAGGGTTCAGCCAAGACTTTTTGGCAAAAGGAAGTGAACAGGAGTCGATGGCTAGGTTGAAAAGACTAATGACAATAATGGATAGTATGAATGATTACGGTGAGATTTTGTATGCAAGTGCTAATTAAAGGAATACACCGTTTATTTATGCGATTTGTGTACTGTTACAGAATTAGATAACCGGGATGGGGCAAAACTTTTCACAAAACAAAGTACTCGCGTGACAAGAGTTGCCTACGGATCTGGAGTCACAGAACGAGAAGTAAAAGATTTATTAGCCCAGTACACTAAATTTGCTGCCGTTGTGAAGAAAATGGGTGGTATCAAAGGATTATTCAAAGGGGGTGATATGGCTAAAAATGTCAATCCTTCGCAAATGGCCAAGTTGAATCAACAAATGGCAAAAATGATGGACCCAAGGATTTTCCAACAGATGGGTTAGTACAGTTTTTGCTATTTTCATTAGTCATCAAATTTTAGTTAATTTTGCAATGCCCTATTTTTCCATGCAGGGGGCATGAATGGGTTGTCAAATATTATGAGACAATTACAAGGAGCAGCTGGAGGTGCCGCTGGAAATTTACTTGGTGGTGGAGGCGGGCCGGGAAAAAAATAATGTCAATTTTTGTATCTAATAAAAGAACTCTTGTGCCCCTGATTTTTGTTTTCTTGGCGGACATCAGTAGAGATAGATTTGCGGACGTGATTTTCAATTGTTTTGATACACACGTCTGTGATTCTTGCCGTAAATTTTATACTCCGAAAAAGATATGAACGCGATGTGTATGTTTAAGGTGTGTTGTGACTGTACTGTGTACATATTATATCCTGTTCTGTTTCGATTTTACCACGTAATCACGACTACTACAGAGAATAAATGTTCTCTAATATATAATGCAAATATACATATGACGTCATATTGGACGTACAAAGAAGCCATGATCATTTTGTATAAAACGAATTTAAAATATGTGTTGTATATATGTACAATCTAATTTGATTTGAGTCAAAATTATTTTGTAGTTGGCAAAATAATATCGCAGGGATAGTCGGCAAATTTATTCTTTGAACGACATTTAACACTCCGTCTAAATATATTAGAGCCTTTATCACGTTACTTGTAAATAGGTTATGTAATTTTCAATTTTGTTAGATTTAGTATATATACCATGTATTTGTAATATATAAGCGTATGTACATATATAAAGTGTTACTCTCTGGGTGAACGAATTTCCGAATTCTTTCAAACAGAATACACTGAGATGTAAAGCTGAATTTAAAAAATATAAATTTTCCGTATATTCCTCCTGATACTGATTGTGAGTAAATGTGTAATACAAAATATTCCTGTAAAAAATAGAGATTTATTTAAAGCGTAGTCTGAACTGGTGCAAGTGTCCATATGTATACCTTATTGGAGAAGAATCGTACGTACAAAGACTTCTCACTGTTTGGCATCGTCATTGATTACATTTGTATTAATAATTGTATATCTAAATCTAAGATTCTATTTGCAATACGTCTATAGTTTTGTTTTGAGTGAAATAAAAGATCGAGATATTATTTACCTGTACATACATTGTGCGTGATATTTTTAGTGAATTCCCTCATGAATGCATAGAATGAAAAAAGGGTTGCATTGGCATCTTCTAATTTTATTGGCACGACCATTTCTACAATTGTAGCATTTACTACTACATAATACATTTGTGTTTAGTAGTGTAGAATTTATCACTAAAAATTTTGTTTACAATGGATAGAACTGAGTTGCTGCTGAAGATTGTAGCTCGATTTGACCCATTTTGAACTGCAGTCTTTGTACCCATTTCAATAGCAGTAAATTGTGGACAGGACCGCATTGTGGACTGGGAAATTCGATGCCACCTGTCTGAGAGGTATCTCTCGTATCCTTTTCACCGAATTTCCCCCCCAAATCTGGAGGAGGGAACCCTATGCACGCTTGCAGGCGAACTTGAACATGTCCTGGCAATTGACCACTGTGTGCGTATAATACTCTGAATAGGCCAACACAAAAACAATACTTAGATAATGTGTTTGCTCTCAGATTTAAATTTTTTCTTTGCACAAGTAATTATAGTCATTATTATGAATAGCATTACCCAATCCAAAGAGGAAGCAAACGGTTAAACACGCTAGAATTACATTCAAGAAGAGATTCCAGCAACGTTAGGAAATGTAGATTGACCATTTCCGCCAGCTAATAGATAGGTAAATGATATGATTCAATGATACAAGTAATCCTTCCTTAGTATATTAGTAGTAAATATGCATGTGAAAGCAAAAGTTCCATTTTATTTATAGCATACCACTTTCGAATGTGAAATGAGTTGTAAAATCGCCGGTGTCACTTTCCCCCAAAAGTCTGTTAAAATATTCGTGGAGACATTGTGCGTATCGATTGCGTTTGCAACTTGTGCCGCCGGTCCAACTTGTTCAAGGTAAACAGTCCATACCTACAACAACATTAAAATTAATCTTCTTTAATCATTATCAGAAATTAGTACCTACTAAATAGTGGCACAGAATAGACAACGGTGTCACACTGAATGTGTACATATGTCTACCCTCCTTACAATTAAGTTACGTTGCTGTGATCAAATTTGTTGTTTTTGGGAAATGAACAAGAACACTTACCTGACAAAGAATGAAAGCGTGGAATAACGAGGACATATGCAGAACGGATGCTTTGGATTGTTCAGGGAAGCCAGTCATAATTACATGGACATGATCTGCAACATGACATGATGCTTCCAGAGGTATAGGAATACATACAGTATTTCCATTTGAACCGTACATGGCTGTGTGTGTTAATGATCCGAGTAGGATCCAAGATAGGACGCGAATGTGAGATACACAATCCAAAAATTCTTTTGGCCTGCAGAATAATTATCGTGTAATTAACATTAAGTACATAGCTCATATATAATAATATTTATTTGTGCACTCGTTACACAATAGAAATTATCATTTTATGCGGCACGTACCCTTGCTGTATCGCTGATGGTGGGTTGTACAACCATGGTAAGTACCTTGCGATAGCCCTGTTCTCTCTACTGTTTCCCCGAGAAATTTCCAAAGCTGTAATTTCACCAAAGTAGTAGTAGTTAGTGCGATATATGATTTAAATTAGCGAACATATTGTTTCTGAAAACGATAGAGTTATCTTTAAGTACATACCTACAAATTGTGATACCCCTCCTTTTATCACTCCGCCTAGGGTGTCATCATTCAAACCACAACCATTTCCTTTGTAATTACTCTGAATATGAAAAGACAGTAAAGGTTATTGGAATTGAATTGAGTCGTATTAGTACAATAAATGTTACGTAAGTTAGCATAATACAAATAAATGATGAATCGAACCTTGATTTTGCTCAGTGAGTGAAAGTCCGCTAAAAACTCAATTGTGTCTGTTAGATGCTGTCTCATACACTCTGCTGCTCCAGTACTAACGGAAATGACTTGCTCTCCTCCGTGGAACCTTGGACTGTCTTCCACATAGACGTATGGGGCAAGTGAACCACCAGCATCCTATGTTACAGAGGTGGTAGTATGAATTCTTTAAATTTGTAATTAAAAATTGTGCTCCATACATGTTTGTATTAGGGTAGTAGGAGAAAGCAACTTACGTGCAAGATAAATGTAACAAGCATCAAGAAATTGGCATCGGGAATGTTCAGCTTGAATTTCAACGCTTGAACCAATTCAAACACAGTAATTCTTGTTAGCAATAGCTTTTCCCTTTCCTGCAAAAATACCGATATGTACACTGAAAATTTGAAAATTTTGAATTCTTACATAGCACAAAGGGAGAAATTATGAAAATGTGGAGAAACTACAAAGAGGCTATGGAAAATGGAGAAAGTTGCGTGAAAGTTACGAATATCACAGAGGAGGAGAAAGTATCAAATTGAGAATCAGTGAATGGCTTGAATATTTTTGGAAAAATACCCTTGTAAATCCACGATGACATAAATGGCAAAGTTCCGTTAAAATATTAAACTTGAGCCCATGACTCTGAATGACAAAACTCAAAATTTTTGAGAACGGATCTAAAATGCTCTGAAATATTATAAAATCGATATTACCCTCAGAATTCTTTAAAAATTATGATCAACATTTTTTTTAAAATAACCAACTTTGAATGCAGCGATGCCTGGCAGCCTCATTAGACAGGCGATTGTTCTTAACATACCATCCATTCCTTGCATTGTCTGAATAATTGGCAATATTTTCCGCAAGAATATTTCACATAAAGGAATAACAGCGCTCCAGGTCGCAGACGCTGCTTCCAAAGGTAGGCATTCCAAATAGGTAGCCACATTGTCAACGATTGGAGCCACAGTATCCATTACTAGAGACTTTCTTGAATTTAGAGCCTGTGTGTATTAAATTCAAAAAAAGATTAAACAATTTATTTGGTGGTAACCAGAGGTTAATATTTCATTCAACTGCTCTTAATAGTCTACACGGTTTACCTCAAACAACATTTGCAATGGAGCCACTGGGTTGAGTTCTGTGAAATCTGTCAAGGCGTACGAAATCGCTTTGAACACATCAGATTTAGCTCTCTCTGCAAAGCGAGTTGAGATGCATAATTAAAAGTCCAATTGATTATTGTCACAAGTAAAAGTAATCTCGTGAGCAATTCACCAAAGGTTATATATATTACCCGGAAATTTCGTCTGAAAGAGCTGTACGAAAACCCCGTATGGGGCTAGCTGGTGTAAAACACATCTTAGAAACTGATGAGCCACACTGGAGACTCCACCTGGAAGGTAGACTGAACTTTCTGCTTGCCACGGAAATAATGGTTTAAGAGCAATTCTATTCATAAAAGTAGTCATTTCTAAGATTCTTCTAAGCACAAAAGTCTTATTTCAATGAAAGTACGTTCTCTTACCTTGTAACGGCTTTCAGAATATCAGGCATGAAAGGAGCAGCTAGAGCTGGCTCTCTGTGAATAAATGTCTCCAATGCAACGATACACAGTCCTAATTCTTCATTGCTGTAAATTTCATACACCACCCCACAGTCTCCACATCTATCTTGAACACAATCTTCCCCCACACGTAAAATACTTTGTCGAATTTGAAGATTAGGATTTGGATAATTCGACTTACTGGAGTTATCAATAGTGTGGGATCTGTTTCATTAAATAATTATTTAAATATAATTATACTGGAACATCATTTACCATAGTATACATAATTATATTGTGGTTATCTATAGTTGTTTAGTTGGACAACGTACGCAAAACCAACGGATTTCGATGGTTCGTGTGATTGATCCACACCTTTCTTAATACCTTCAGATTTTCCCCCAGTCTCAAAGATATTATCTTCATAAACATGAGGTTGCTTGACAAGTTTTTTGGGAGACATTTTGCTAAATGTCTAACAGGTATTTAAAAATAGGTTGACATCTTGGCAATTAATACTGCAATTATACCGTCGTAGTCTCAGCCACCACAAATAAAGCTATTAATTCAATGCATTCAACTTACCTCTGCTTTATGTAAGTGCTTTGGACGTTCTTCTGTAATTATTTTAATACAATATATGTGATAATTTAAAATTAGATACTTAACTGACGATTCAGTTTTCAGTTTTTTTTGTTTTGCTTACCCACAACAACTGCCCTGCTGTAACAAGGCTCCTCGTCCTGTCCACATGAAAGCAATCGTTCCACCGGAGGTTTTTCTAAACTGGTTTCATCTAGAGATCCTCCGTTATCGTCTGACCCACCATCAACCCGTACAATCGGTCCTGCCAATAATATTTACTTTTATTTGAAACCTACTTTACCTTGATATTTTATTTTTCAACTAAATATGTACTTATGGCTGCAGATATCACATCATAGATATTATTTTACCAATGGTGATCATATCCATTCGAGACATTGGAGACTCTGGAGATTCATAAGGACTTGAGAGTCCTCCTGGAACGCGAGATAGAGATTTTACAGTGGGAGACAATGGCGGAGGATGAAATCCAACGGGCAAAAGACGTTCTAACGGTGGGGCAGGAATTTTTGCAATCTGGAATGCTGACTGTACACTTAAATGCCAAGGAAAATCTCCACCACTTTTGCTGCCGCTTTTACTACTTCCTCCAGACGAGGAAGATTTGGAGTCATCTGTTCCAACAGTACCAAGAAACCAAGACCCTTTCGTCTTATCCAATCCAGCCGAGGCTGGTGCAGAAGACGATCCAGTTTTTGGCTGAGAAAGGGAATCTACAATTCTGGGAGCTTCCGCTTGAACGACCGTGTGATAAACTTGCATTTCTTCAACAATTTGAAAACCTTCTATCGGTTTCACTTGGTGTGACACTGCAGTTTGTAATTGTACTTCTGTTGGCTCAATCATGACCAAATCACGGAAAGACCCCTTTTGAAAAATTATAAAACGTTAATTTGAAGTACGCAGATTGTAATGAAAAATGAGATTGTGATAGCGGGGAAAGTAAACGGTTGTGGACTTTCACAGGGTGAAAGCACTATTGTTACTGCAGTGTGAGGGAAAGCTCAATGGCTAGATATACTTAGTCAAACTACTTTAACCAATCATCTTGGTTCATATTATAGATAGTTTTCAAAAAGCTATTTGTCCCAAGCTTCCCACAAACAAAATTTGGAACTCCATGGGCGCCATACGCAGTTACATACGTTTTAAACAAAATGGAAAATATTGAACCATATACACTTACTGTTTCTTCTATTGATCCTCTAGATTTGGGAGATTCTGGAATAGCTGCAAGTTCAGGTTCAATTTCATCCGTTTCTTCATTGGATGACCTAAAAGAAATGAGTATACTTACTACTTACATATATTTAGCTTTAAATATGTGAGATATCGTTACTGTAAAAACATATACAGCTATTTCTAAGCAAGAACTAAAAATGCAGTTTCATGATTTTATTTATATTTACATCATTTCAAATGACTCAGCCACTCCGGGTGTAGGTGCCGGTGGAGGTTTAGGTTTAGATAGCTTCACAGACGAAATGCTACAAACACTTTTTCTCTTCTCTTTGCGGCTGCTGAATGCGGGGGATGTGTTTTGAACACTCATTGGCGTCATCGGTGGTGTTTCATGTTCCGTTATATGCTCCAAATCTATTTGAGCCCGATTATTGAAATAATATTGTTACAATGAGCGTATTGTAAAGCGCTAAAAAGGGAAAATTGTTAACCTCTTGATCTGCTTGCAGGTTCATCCAAAATTAGCGTAGATGGCAATGGTCTACATCGATGCTCCTGGTTATTAATTGTATTGAGCACAATTTTTATAACGGTCTGCACTTGACTTGACAACGGCAGGACTCCGTATTCATACTAAACGAAGGCACAGCATTATGGTAACAGCGGACAAACACATTTAACACAAGATTCGTTGTTTATGTAAGAATTTGTGGGTTATGCGGTCTTACTTTGTACAAAATGACGATTAGTGCTTGCAACCAATTCCGCCGAACGTGGGGTTCCAAGAACCACAAAGAGTAATAAGGATGCATTCTTGTTCCAGCAGTTTTGCTCGGAGCTGGACAATAATGTAACACACTGAGCGATATTGGCAATATCACTGTGCCAGTTCCAGCAAAATTTTGATCTGTGAATGCAAAAAAATTATTTTAATTTGATTTCCCTTATTGAAAATTCCAATGCTAGTTAAATAGGCTCTGCACTCTCTCTTAACTCACCCAAAACTTGGGGAAGATTGGAAATGTAGGAATTAAATACTGGTGACGATCGAATTCTAGACGGAAGAAGAAAAAAAGCTTTTTCTTGGGGGTTGTAGCCGAGTAACATCGTGACATGCCTTAGCACCACTGTTTGCGTTCTGGCCAATGATTTGTTTTCACTTGGTATAGACTGCGAAATAAAACAATTGAGAATAACAAGATTACACATTTGATGGATTTTAAGAAATTGGAACGAAAAATGGGAAGCAGTAAATTCGTTATTGTAGATAAGTATACCCCACGGTTGTATCTCGAGAGAAACTGCATGAAGAGGAATACAAGCAAATGTATGGTGTCTTTGTCTGCTTCTTCTAATTCCACTATTCGATGAAATAGTCCTACCAAATGAGCATCTTCCCCAGTTAGCAATCCGTGAATGGAACCATCTTAACATAAAATATAATAACTGATCAATGACATTAGAGGAAGCTTACCATCCACATTCTTAATTGCAATCAACATATTAAATTGTCTTACCAATTCCATGTCTGGACCCTTTTCTTTTCAGAACCGGTGCAGAAGACTGTCTGTAAAAACGTTCCTTTTCTACAAGTTTACAATGACAATCTGTTAATTATACTTTGAAAACAGATGGTAAAACTGGTGGGAAATAGCCCAATAATTACCTTGTCTGCTACCTTGAAATCCAGACGGGGCTGACATTGTCCTTTTGTACGGCCATTTTGTTCCTAAGCTAGAATAAAGTGTTTTTCCATGATATTGCATCTCACTTTTGTTCAAGGCATCACTAACTCTGCCCAGCTTTTTAATAAAATGTTCGATATTTCCTTCGATATGTTTCACATCTGAAATGACAGATGAAACCTCATATTATTCCACAATGTTTTAGGCGAGGTCAAAATTTATGTTACACATGGATTCTTGTGGAAACCTTTAGAAAATGAAACATCTCCGCTACGCTCCAAATTAATTTGAGCCTCCAGGAATAAAGTGTCGAAACAGTTTAAGAAAAAATCCCAACGTAGAATTTTTCTATCGCTCACAGAATTCAATAGGAGATACAGTGATTGCAGAATTACAGGTCGATCGATGATCACCGAGTCAAATTGAGTCTCCAAACAATACAGCAAAGTCTATATAAATTATTTTAATATGAATCTTTTCTTGTAAAACATACAAATCATGTACAGACATATGTACTAATGTGCAATAACCTGCAGTGCCGAGTCATGAATGGTTCCTAGGTAGAGCGCTGTCCTTTGTGCCACAGCCACATGGGCATCATCCAATGATGAGATTGCGTAGCAAAACGCATTGGCAAGTGCGGTCTGCAGCGCTTGACTAGGTCTCACCGGGTGCGTATCCATAAACCGTGTAATTGTAATCACTCTTTCAACTGAATGAACAGATTTCGATTTTTAAGTTTGAGCAATCCGAGATGATCATGTACAATTAAGTAGTTCATTCGTATCATACCAGCGGTGAATCGTTTGCGCCAGTCTGTGCTGTGAAAATCTTCTTCAATCTGTTTCCAGAATACATCCGAGCCAACTGGTAATGTAATACAATGCAGAAGAATTGGAACAGCTTGTTCACAAATTTGACTAAATTCTGCGTCCATCAGCTCCCAAAGACTAGTAAAAAATCAAGAAATCCAGTTTAACAAAATTTAATTCTGACATTATTATGTCAGTTACGAAATAACTTACTTCTTTATTAAAAGATTTTCTTGACACCATATAAGAAAACCTCGATGATCCTTCGATGCCTTCAGCATAACTTCCCCGTGAAGAAATAGAATTTTCAAACATTTCAGTAAGTGGTACATTAACTCGGGATCTTCTTCATCCGGAATTTTCTAATATGCACAAAAAATTAAAGCATATAAATATTTAGATTTAGGTGTTAGGTAAAAATCATTAACCAATTAATAATCAACCTTTAGCAATTCATACGTGAACTGCAAGTAAGGGGGCAGCTCATCTATTGAAAACTTGAATTTTCCAACGCTCGTCATCCAAAAATCCTTACCCTGTTCCCCAGCTTTGGCTCCATCATCTTCTTCTCCGATTAATGTGGCAGATGCGGATGCAATGTGAGCCGTCGCCGTAGCTGAGAAAACATTTGCCCGCAATTAGTGATTATTTCAAAACATTTTCACCACATATTTTGTTGTACGTAGAAGCAAGAAAATTGTGCTTCTATTGCGGATGCAATGTGAGCCGTCGCCGTAGCTGAGAAAACATTTGCCCGCAATTAGTGATTATTTCAAAACATTTTCACCACATATTTTGTTGTACGTAGAAGCAAGAAAATTGTTCTTCTATTAAATAGATACTCAAATAATAAGTTTGTGTCTCACCTGTCTCTGATTCTGTAATGGTAACGGCTCTTGCCACAGCTTTCACTATTTTCTCCGATGGCATTATAGGGGTCAAATCTAGCTCCGACACAGTCTCCACAGTTGCCTGCAATATCTTCAAACCAGAAAATACCTTTAACTTACAATGAGTTAAAGCAGCTATCAGAAATTTAATTTATTTTTACCTGTGGCATATTTACGATGATTCCCTCCAATCCCATGCTTTCTGATTTAGGAGATATCGACGGTTTAGTATCCTTTAGGACATCCAAACGCTTGTCAGCCTCTGGAAAAGATTTACTTCCGAATTCGCCATCAGGACTAAGAACCACCTTAGAAATTGACATAACAATACGGAAACGATATTTTGGAAAAATTTAACATTTTTTCAAATCGCAATGTTAAATTACATCTGGTGCAATAGTAGGATTTTCCGGGGCAAGTTTCTGGACAATTTCCAAAGCAAGTTGGTACCAAAACACAGACATTTCACAAAATTGGCATTCATTCCCATCCTGACACGTGTGCTTTCCCGGCCACGGCATTGCCACCATGTTATGCAATAAAATCATAGCATCTTTTGCAACAAGTGTTTGTAAACCTTTATGTTGCTCTACTTCCTGTAGTTCCAATTGTTTTAGGATAATATCCAACATAAATATGAAGGAGGACAACATCAATTCACTTTCAGACTGCTGTTCCGTTCGTAAAGTTACATTCTCCTCGTCATCAGATAAAGAAGACGCGTTCGGAGAATCATCTTGGCAGATAGCAGCTACAGATTAAAATTAATATTCTATAGTTGGCGCATGAAAATTATTCTCTGTCAGAATTCTTGTTCTTTTCTCAACAATTTTTTACAATGTGTTGTGGAAAGTATAATAAATTACCATCGTCTTTATATTGTACCACAAATTGCATTTTGTATTGATATATTGATAAATAGCCATCTTAATTTTATTTAAGGGTATGAGGAAATACCTATGACATCTTTCTCTTTGCTTGTGTCTGCGGACTGCGCAGATACACTTCCTCGTTTTGGCAATTTCTCCGCTTTCGGGCGGATGCCTTCTCGGAATACAGAGAAAATAAAATAAAGAGGAATGACGATCTCCAATTTTGATAGGACTTGGAGCCAACGAAGAGCTTGTTCTTTCACTTTGTGAGATGTTTGATGAAACCGAACTGCAATAAACTGGTACATTTGTCGCGCGTCAAATCCCAAAGGATTCATTTCGGGATCCATTACTTTGCTGCAAGCAAAACACAAGAATAGACTTAAAGTTATTCACACCACAAATATCGTACTTTATAATTTGTGCACTAAAGTCTACAATGGCTGCAATAATACCTACAGAAATATTAAAAGTCCCCCACCTTAATATTATTTTTAATTCCGCCATTTCGTCTTCAGGTACTTCAGTTGCCATTGATTCCATCCAGTTGGGCATGATTTTGCTCCAAATTTCTGGAGAGATGACGTCATAAGGTACAAGACAGAAAAGACGATTGAACCCCTCACGAAGATGAAATGTCCTTGATGCAATTACTTCCCTACAATTGCATTTAAATATATTGTGTACATTTCAAACAATTTATGTAGTTGAAAATCATTATATGTAGGATATCTATAAAGTTATTTCCCACCAGTGGCCCCCTACTCTTCCGTAATCAGGTGGATGTGGCAGTAAACAAGACACAAATGTTTCAAAATCTGTTTTAATAACTCTCTTTATCCAAGGGCACACAGCGTCTGTCTTAAGTCTTTCAAGAGCAGTGGCATTGGGATCTGTTTTCACAGTCACATAATATATAAATAGTTGAAACATTAGATATTTCTTCATACAATAAGAATCCTGACATAAAGTAGAAAAACAAAATCTCTGAGAAGCATAGATTACAATTTAAAAGTCTAGCTGTATTTAATTAATTCAATTTTATACCACACTAATAGTAAATGAGCACAATACTACCTACCGTGACGAAAGAAAGAATGCTTTCACTAAAAGAGAAAGCTACATTAAATGATTACATACCGTCTCCTATGTAGGCTGTGGTATTAAACCACTGAAACAAAGCAGACATCAGTCTTCCCATCACATCTTGTGCAATATTATCTTCTGGGTTGAAATATCCCACTAAAAGCCATATACCGTATCTCCCCATGAGCCTTCGTTCTTCCAAAGAAATCGGATCTGTGAATTCTCCATCGGTGAACAGCCTTAACCTGGTTTGGTGGTCAAGAGTCTCTTTTGTGCCTCCTCTCGTTGACAAAGGTTCAGCTTCCAAAAGCAAGCTGTATACGACATTATCATATTCACTCAATTAGAAATTAGAACCCAATGTCTGACAAATACTTTCATTGCAATTTACCTAACAATTGCTTCCACATTATAATTCAGAGTCTCCGTGTCCAGTTTAACCGGGGGTTGCAGACAATGATGGAAAACATGGTCGCCACCCCTTCTGTTATTGTGCCGTATCGAGTGACATTGACCACAGTACCGAATAGGCTTGCTTCCATTGTAACTGGCACATTCTCCAGAGAAACAAATTGTAATAGCAGCTTTCTCCGACGAGCGACAATTCTATACATGTACACACAGATTAAGTTTGATTTATTTGAAAAATTGCAATAATAATATAGTGTTAGTTTTATTAGAAGAAATGGAGTACTATGAACCTTG
>JABASC010002413.1:0-17705 GCA_019776185.1 Plutomurus gul | reverse complement strand
TCCTAAGGTTTACGGACCGCTAAATTAGAACGTACGATAAAACGCTAAAGCTCTAATATTGTATGAATAAAACATATAAATTCGGGTGATGAAACAGCAGCTAAAGCTTGATATGGTTCTGTGAGGTTACAGGTAAATAAAGTTACACCAAATTCATAAGATCCGTTTCAACTTTATTCCTCTGTAAAAAAAACAAAGGGAACAGATTTTCAAATTCGTTAAGAAATAATTAGCTTAATCGTCGGCTCCTTTAACTTCTTTTTTGCCTCCACGGATTCTACCAGTTCTTCTAGCAGCAATCAAACCAACTTTACGACCAGCGGATGTTCCTCTCTTGCACGTGGAAGCTTTGCCAATGTGCTGATGGTTACCTCCTCCGTGAGGATGCTCCACAGGGTTCATGGCAACACCACGAACGACTGGCCAGCAGTTTCTCTTAGCCTTATACTTGAAGTAAGCACGCCCTGCTTTCAAAATCGGTTTGTCTATCCGACCACCTCCAGCAACTATTCCCACCATGGCCCTGTTAGCAGACGGGACAACTTTCTTGGCTCCGGAAGGCAACTTGATTCTGGAACGCAAATTAAGACAACCAGTTTAAGCACCTATAATATAATTTTCTAACTAAAAATTACTCAACACTCTTTCCTCATCACTACTTGTACTACTTCCCTTACATATATACTTTCTCTTATAATATTAATTTGTTTGTAGTTTGTGTTATAATTTCCATTTTTGGTACTTTGATATAAAAGAACTTTCAGCTTTTCTTGTAGCTAGGATTTGTGAGAGAACTAAAGACTTACCGCGTGCGCTTGGTGTCAGGATTATGAGCAATGACAGTAGCATAATTTCCTGATGCTCTAGCTAACCGACCACGATCTCCCGTCTTTTCTTCCAAATTACAGACAATTGTCCCTTCGGGCATTGTTCCAACAGGCATGATATTTCCGATTTGAAGGGTAGCTATTAATTTTTAAAAGGAATTAGAAAGTGTTACGTATTACAAATAAGCCAGTGATTTGCTGCTTCTTATTTACTATTGATTCTACTTCTACTGTCTACTGATTATTGTTTATGGTGTTTAATTTCATCAAGTACCTTTGCGACCACAGTACACGAATTGGCCGGTATACATGCCCTCAGCGGCGATAAAGAGTTCCTTTCTCGTCTTAAATCTATAAGGATCTCGGAAATTGACCATAGCCAAAGGCGCACCTCGACCAGGGTCGTGGATGATTTCCCTAACGACACCCTTTATGTATCCATGCTTTTCAGCATAATCCAAATGACGAAGTTTAGGGGCTCCTTTTCGATGCTTCGTATGAGCAACGAATACAGACCCCGCTCCTTTACGTTGAGCTCTGATTACACGTCCCATATTCTGTATAATAAATATAAATGAAAAATACATATTTGAATTTTATTTTGTTGCATTCAAAATTGCTTAAATTATGCAACCCTTGACTGATAACTAATTGTCGTCGTAGATGAACAGGCATGCATATGCAACATACATATTGATTGTAATTCAAAGTTGTTTGTAGAGTTAACAATTCGATATGTTTGAATCTCTGAGTAAATTAGTATCAGTTATTCGCATTTTACACTATTGTTAAATTTATTATATAAAATACAATCATAAGCAATTGAAATGCAAAGTAATTTAAAAATAAATTGTGTAGGCAGTTTTGTATTTTTTGAAAAAATGGTTCAAACAACCTGCTGTTATAATTTTTTTGACTACTTCTCACTCTTTTGTGTGGTGTGTGGAATTATTACACAAATCTGTCTAAAATATTACTTACCGGGAATTTTAGGTGACGAAATTGTCACTTTGAGGAGGAAAATTTGGGACAAATCCGAAAACTGTGCTTCAGAGTCCAGTCAGTCCAGTCCCAGTCACTCTTTTTGGTCTACCTTTACTACCTTACCTTCCAATGTGTAAAATTTGTGAGCACTTTTGCTTGCTCGCTGCCGGACGGCAAGGCAAAGAAGTATGGCTGCTTAAATGCGCCAAATATGAATACAAAATTGGCGCAATTTACGGTTTTCGGCGGCTGATACATTCAGCTTTGTATTGATATAATCTAATCCAATAATCCAATCAAAAGTGGTTATTTCAATAGTTAAACGAACTCAATCAATTAATTTGGACCCTACTCGTGACCTTTTGAAATGACGGCAGGCTCCAGTGATAAAGAAAAACCCTACCATCTCAATCTTCCTTGGTAAGTTTATAGTATATATCTTTATCATAAATAATGTTATTTTAGTCTCAAAAAGACGACATAAAGATTGAAATCTTAACTGCAAACGTACATATTTTTTTAATGAATGAAAAAAATTGTTTGAGTAAGGGTGGAGAAGTACCGACCGCAGCAATTGGACGATCTGATTTCTCACGATGAAATTATTAATACAAGTAAGAATCTATAATAAATACAAACATTTCTTTTTTATCCCGGTTTACCTGCCTGTCAGTCCCAGATATTCAGGTATTGTATTTTTGAGAAAATCAATAATTACGAAATTAACTTACGTAGTAAACATGTTCGCCCCTTCAACCAACAATCCCCTAAGATCTTACTCTAGTAGAAGACAAATACTACACGTCAACGTCAATCTGAAACCTCGGGACATTACCCTACCCTTGGTAGAGTGGACAGGGTCCACTGTAGAGTCCCATGCGCAGGTGTCCTTTTTTCACAATGAATAAATTATTTTTAATTTTCCAGTTAAAAGCTTCATCAACAAGAACAAACTGCCTCATTTGTAAGTTTTCATGCATTCCAAATTAAATTACTCAAATTTTACTACATAATATCCATAAAAAGTCGGTGGAAATTTTTTCTATCGTCTATTCTAGATTATTTTATGGCCCACCTGGAACTGGGAAGACCAGCACGATTTTAGCTTGTGCCAAGCAGCTGTATTCACCTAAAGAATTTGCCACAATGGTTCTAGAATTGAATGCATCCGACGACAGAGGTATTGGCATTGTACGGGGACAAATATTGAACTTTGCGTCAACTAGAACCATTTTTAAATCGAAATTCAAATTGATTATTTTGGATGAGGCTGATGCCATGACTAATGACGCACAAAATGCTTTGAGGAGAGGTAATGGTGAAAGTATTGTCTATCAAATAATATTGCAGAGAAAGTACCAAACAAAAAAGCAAATGTTCACATATGTGCATTGTTTTTCAGTTATTGAAAAGTACACAGAAAACGTTCGTTTTTGCATCATTGGCAACTATCTTGGAAAAATAATTCCAGCTTTACAGAGTCGTTGCACTAGATTTAGATTTGGCCCATTGAATCCTAAGCAAATATTACCTCGTTTGGAATTTGTAATTGAGCAGGAAGCGTAAGTCCTCCACACATAAACTAAACATTTATTCTGTATTTAAAAATTTGAAATCCAAAACAGTAATAATAATAAATTATTTTCTATATTTAGTTTGGTTGTAAGCGAGGCAGGAAAAAAAGCACTTTTAAAACTCGGAGAAGGGGATATGAGAAAAGTGCTAAACATTCTACAAAGTACAGCCCTGGCTTTTGAAGATCCAATAACTGTGGATGACTGTGTTAAAAAAGCGAACCTAGATGAAAATAACTTTTATCAGTGTACGGGCGCCCCCCTGCCTTTAGATATTGAACAAATGGTGAAATGGATGTTGTCTGCAGATATTACTACTGCTTTCAATAAGATCTACGATTTAAAAACCAGAAGAGGGATTGCAATTGCTGATATAATGACTGAAGTTCACCGCTACGTAGAAAAAATTGATTTCCCTGCACTAGTACGAATTTATATTTTGAAGGAAATGGCTGATTTAGAATACCGCCTTGCCATCGGCACAAGTGAAAAACTCCAACTTGGTGCTCTTGTCGCTATTTTCTTCAATGCTCGAAATATTGTAAAAGAAGATTGTGCTTAAATAATACATGTCCACATTTTCTTCGTATATAAGATGTTCTGTTTTATTGTCTTTAAAGCAAATATCGATGTTCTGCTGTCCTGTGACACTAACACTTTACGAACCTACTTTTACAGTTTAGCCGTCTATTATTATTCCATACCCTTTGAATCAGTTTACACTCACTCATTGTCAGTATTCACTATCCGTATTTTAATTCAATTCTTATTTCTAAATATATTGTATTTACAGTTCTTTTCTTACATTACACTACTACAAAAATGTTCGGTACAAAAAATTCCCCGTCGGTTGTACTCTTTTAAGGAAGTAAATAAATAAATTTCTAATTACATAATTATTAACAATGCACTTTTAAGTTAGGCTGAACTGTACTGTACAAGTCTAACAATAATTATAAGTAAAGTTAAATTTCCCTTTCTTAACAACTAATGACAGAAATAGAAGACATTTATCATTGAAATCTAAACATGAGCTGCCACTACAGTCTTCGTAATAAATTCCTATTACAAAAGCCAACAGCATTCATTTGTTAAATAACGTGTTGCGATTACACAGTCTACCTTAAAAAACTGAAATCACTTATTTCCTAATAATACTTCAATACATGTAATGTATCGGTAATTATATTCAGTTTCAGTTATTGTATTAGGTAGCATTGTACATAGTGAGTCTGAGTAATATCCCATTTTGAAATTTCCAAATGGAAACTTGACATTCAGCACTTGAGGAGACTACTATTATATCCGTATTTAAATTTATTACGTGCATTAAGATGGGAGAAAGCTTTAAAACTACACAACTCTAACGAATAGCAAGTATTGTAGTGCAATTCCTAGAGAGGAACGATGAATTAGTCTAATCTTCAGTCGAATAAGTAATCTATTCTCTTACGTTGTTTATTATAGGTAATAATCATTAATAATGTAAGGCATAGGCTTAGAAATAATAAATGCGTGTGTACACAGTACAAGCGTATGTTACAGATTAACTAGACAAAGACAGGGTCAATTTTTAGTGCGATTTCTAGAGCAGGGCGAGTCATACAATATGTTTAGGTAACTGATATGATAGACGCAAGATGCAAACTTAATTACTCACCTAAATTCACACGCATATTGCGTTTAGGTACATAACATTTTTTAAAATTTTACATAATTTTACAAGTTATTGTATTTGTAAAATACAGACAGACGTCATAATATTATCCAGAGGTTAACTTATTATTGAACAATTCAATTTTTAATTCTTGATAAGATGATGATGATATTACAATAATAGTGCGAAAGAAACTGTTTGTTAGGGCACATTATCAGGTTACGTTAATGCAGAAAACCTACTTGCGACAAGGTAATTAATTACTTAACAATAGTTGTGATATGGAATATACTAATTGCAGAAAAGGTGTTTCTCAAGTACAAAGGTGGATCACCCAAAGTCAGAACAGACTAACAGACAGTTGGACTTAAGTATTTTCGCTTATATGTTATCTTGTTTCTTAACTAGCGTCATTAGTCACATTATTCTTTGTCATTCGTATTGACTTTGCTTGAAGTCATTGATTGGAACATCGAATTGGAAGGGTTAACATTAAACAATATTAAACGTAAAGCTTACTTTGCATTTCAAAACTTGTGTAAAATGTGTCATCCTCTTTGATTGACATTACTTCAAACTTCCCTTGAATTCTTTTGCATTCCGACTTCGAAAATTTTTAAACGAAATTCGAGTCCAATAACCGCTTGCACGTAGAAAATTAAATACAATCTTAGTAATACTAAATGCGTACCAAGAGGATATAAAATATGTCATGTAGCAAGTTCGTAAGTACATACATAAGAGAGAACACATTTACATCAGTTTTATATAATAATTTAGGCCTCCTTTTGTAAAATTAATTTTGTTGTGTCAAGTTTTAACGAAACGAGAAACTGTTGATGAAGCATATCTGTACTGTAAACATCGTAATTGTCCACATACAATTTGAAACCAACTTGTGCACATTAGATATGATTTTGTGTCAAATACTACTTATTATTTGAACACCATCGTATATTATGGTGTTGGATAGTTAATTGGATAGTTGGATAGTTAAGGTGTATAGCTTTTGCTTAGAAAAATCACCCTCAATGTAATTAAAAATATTCGTTGCTTATTTAGTATCGCTACTTTCCACATAATAACAAAATACCTATATATGGGTAACATAATAATGTTTAACGTGATTTAAAATCACATTTTATTGTTAACTATTCAGAAGGTTGTATCGTTTCAATTTTATACACGTAGTATTAGTAGTACACGTGTATTAAATTTTCAAATAGTTGCAAAATCGTAGTTTCGCTGGTAGATTTTAAATTAGCAACACCATAACGTTTTATGTGTAGCCATTTTTAAAACCTTGACGGTAAAGAAATTCGCTAACATTAAAAGTGTAATGTGTTGTCAAACGTTAGTAAATCAAATTCTAAGTTACTTATTTTTGATCTTGTTACTAATTGTCACATTTTTTGTTAGATGAGATAGGAATTTTTAAATGCAGTGGTCATGCACCGTATTTGATGTAAACCATTTTAAGAATGTGTTTTACTATTTGTTAAAGGAGTACCTATAACATACATTGTTAATGCTAACATTATCATATTGTATGTATGTAAGTCTATAGCCGTGAAAAAGTCACAATTGGTTTAATTAGTTAGTTAGTACCTAGATTTTAGGATAATATTTCGGACAACCTTTCACAATCAGTCTTCTCATTTCATTCCTCATTTGCTCACACAACTTGAACAGATACTACTTTAAACAATAACGGTCCATGAAGTATTTAACATCTACATCTATTATCTGTAGACTTATTGAAACATCAATTTCAACCTCAATGGCAAGATTGACTACGTCAACAGTAGCTGACATAAATAATATCTACTACGGTTTCATTAGAAATAACATCATATCGAAAATTTGTACGGACGACCTTGGTCCTTATTCAATTTTAGTACCCCCAACAGTCAACGGTTCATTGACTAGTAACATTTACAGAACATGGATATTACGGACGAAATCTTGTTAACGAGCGTACGATGATTATGCAATAATTTTTTTACACAGGAATAGATTAAAGTATGAAAACTTGAATCATGTACATATTTCATTCTATTGTCGTGCAGATGTGTTTACCAAAAAAGGTGCAAAAATGCAACTGCTACTACCGAAGACTAAAATAAATCCTGCATCTTGTATTTATATGTAGAAATAACGAATAATTTTTATACTCAAATTTTACAAAAATTGCTACTTACTACATAAAATTCAGTATTTAGTGATACCAAATTTAGTATCGCATCGAAGAAGGTAAAAATGTGTACCTAACCAAAACGACATATATTTGTGAAGGAAGGATTAATTACATAAATATAATTAGGTATTTATGTCGTATGTTGTACCTGTACGCAAACGCAGTTGGTAGAACTGCTCGTCTCCAGTGAAGAGTCGTTGCAGAGGATTACGACTCACACCGGGTCATCATTACCTACATGTTAGTAATGTGTGATACGTATAATATGTGTGTAAATGTAAATGGTGAGTATAATATAGTTGTATATTATATTGGAGGAATTTTTGTCAACGATATATCAAAGCCACAAATTAAAATCCAGCCAGGATTTTAAAGTGCTTACTTGTTTTGTCTTCCAGACAATTAAAGCGAAATGTCGATAAGAAACATTCGCACCAGAGATCCACAATCAATCATCATCATTCCTACACGTGTTTCTAATATTTAGATAAGACATTGTTCCATGTCGACCTAAAACGTCATGAGGATCAATTTGGCAATTAAAACCTTCCATGCCGTTTGTTTTTTCTTTATCTAATTCTCAGTACTTGGCATTACCGGAGTGACGATATCAGATCTTCTGAACTTAGACTATGCTGTGAGTGAAGGGGGCCAGCGGCGGCTACCGATGGGGATGAGATTCTCCCTCCTTTGCGGGTGCTACAAGAAAATTTTTGCTGCTTGGTCGCTGCAGACATCTTGAAACTACTATTGCTCCCACCAACAGAGCTTTCTCCCATTATGTCGCTCGAGGATGACGAGGTTGAAGTCAGAACTTGGTGGTGTTTGTTGGATCGATCCCATCTCTCCAAGTATGCACAGGGAGCCCAGCCTTCCATCGGTGGTAGACCTGCCAATCCGAGTAATACATAGGTCAATCCTTACAAAATATCTGAAACTATAGTTTACAAGATGTTTATAATTGAGAACACTGACCTTTGGCGCAACTGATGAGCTTGACAAACCACCAACCAGCACAGCCCACCTTGACCAGACTGACGATGTCACCTTCCCTCAGACTGATCTCCGCAATGCTCATCGCACTATAATCCGCCAAAGCCACAAACTTTGGACCATTTGCTACACTTTCACCCACACCATAAACACTAGTCAGATTGTTACTGAGAGTACTAGCCGGGTCGCTGCTTCCAGTGGAGGAGACGGGCGTTGAAGACACGGACTCATCCTCGTCACTGTTCGTCACATCAGAACTCCAGGGTTCTTCGTCTAGGCCAATATCACTGGATTCGCCAGAGCGGCTCTTTGGTCGTCCCGACTCAGGAGTATCCCAAGATGACACTTGCCGTAAAGGTCTACAGAAAACAAGTCAATAAGTTCATTGTTGTTTGAAGCAATTCGTTATATATCAATCCTCGTAGCGTAAAAAATATTCTTCACCTATGATTTCCTAAGCTGGAAGCACTTGAGGTTCGCCATCCGTTCATCGTGGCTCCCTTACGTCCAACCAATCGATGTCTCTTCGAACTCAAATTACAGCCTGAACTATTAATACCTGAAATGACTGTCGTGTTAGGAACTACATTGGCAATACTAGATCCACTTTTTGTTGCCCTTAGACTCTCCAATTGTTCCAAAAGCAGCTTCTTGATTTCCATCACCCATAAATCCTTCATATCTTGCGTTTCTGCCTGTAGCAGGAAAACCTTTTGGCGACCGTTTGCCCAGATTTCGAATTTTTTCGAAGCAGCAGAACCTTTTAAGGCTTCCGTCAACCCGATTTCGGAAAGACTCAACTTATTGCGAAATTCGTACGATGAAGTTTTTGCACACTTTTTTGTGATCAGGATTGACTTTTGGTAGAGAAACAAGTGACGCTGATGGCCTTTCAGCCTCAGCCTGTCTTTCTTCGTCTCCGTCCACAGAAGAAATGGTGCTTGGAGGAGCAATGGTCCTTCATCGTGAAGTTTCGTCTGTAATTAATTGGACACCTCAAAATGTCATTTGTTGTAAAAACACAACCGAACAAATAAAAATCAATGTTGAGGTTTAATTTACATACAGTGTAACCGGTAATGGACAGTTGATGCATTCCATCATTGACGCATCGTAAAACAACTAACATGCATTCCAAAGCTTCTAATAACTCGGGAAATCCATTACAGCCCTCTGAGTGTTTAACTAAATCCTGTAAAAAAATACAACTCAATCATACAAGAGCCACACGATAATTACAATATCAAAATAGAAATAAATAGGGAAAAGACTGCTTTCAGTACTTTGAGAAGTAAATGGTATTTAGTTATTCGTTGTACAGGCTTCAGTAAGTAGGCTCCTAGAGGCAATTTGTGTCCGATCCGATTTCTGCACTCCATAAACCACGGGTGATTCTCTCCGATTTGTTTGCGAAGACTTTCTGATGCTGGTAACAATTGACAATATTGACTATACATATTTAGGAAGTCCGAGTGCTAAATATAAATAAAACATTATTATTGTTATATGTCACAATATTTATGCAACCAAAACTGTGTGAACTATATTTATAAATGCGTGTTGCATCTAAGGACACGCAAGAACCATACCCTTTGAATAAAACAAAGTCCGACAAGCTCAACAGACTGAATACAATTTGCTAGATCTGGAAGAAATATTTTCGAGTGAAAGGCAAATATTGAATCCAGATTACAAAAGAGAACGGCTACATTTTGCGAGGGTCTATCTTGGCCAGTTTTTGTTTTAATAGGTTGCAGTTGTGATGGTAAATGCGATTTCTCAACTGGGTTTAAAGCTTGGTCACGGTAATCCTGGAATCACAATAGGGGATTATTAGTGGGGAATGTTAATTTAATTCATAAACACTGAAAATATTGATTCTTGATGATGCTCACAGTTAAAATATCTCCAATTTCCTCCACATAAGACTTTTCGGTCTGTATCAACTCTCTAAGAACATGACCTCGTTTAATTTTCTTCACTTCCGAATTCTCCTCTCCATTCTTTCCATTCGAATGACCATCAAGAGAAAGTGTGGAAGATCCGGACTTGAGGTTTGAACTTCCATCTTCTCCGTAGTACTTTCCAGGACAGTCTCCCGTATAATCCAGTTGAGAAGTTGATTTGGCTGACTTCAACTCGTTAAAGGTAGTCATTGTGCTACTGGAGAGCGATGTTATACCCGAACCCGAAGACACACTTAAAAGACTAGAACCGGAACTTCGACGGGATTTCACCTTAGCCAGTTGTTGAACGATTTGAGAGCGTCTTTTGGCACACATTAGCTGAACATCTTCTACGCGTCGTAACACCTGAGGAGCGACATTTCAAATCTTATTTGCTCTTAATATTTTCTCAAAAGATGAACGTATTTGTGTGTATGTTATACATACCTGCTTAACTAAAGTTTTCGATTGTGAATCTGTAGACGTATTATCTGATTTAAGTTGTGCTAACTCGTCAATCACATTTTGCACTCGATGCAGATACGAGTCAATTTTTGGTATAAGAGAGCCGTCAATGCAATCTTCCTGAGATTCAATCCCTTGAGAAGTATTGAGATCCATTCCTTCCGTGCATAGTAAATTGGCCTATAAAATATAAAATTTTCACTGTGTGTATGTAGATTATACTTAGTATTGATTATATTATTTACAAAGGTTATGTCAGTTAATACGATTTAATTTTGTCTCATTTGAGTCCCCATAAAAGGTACCTTTTCAACAGTGCTTTGAATAACCATCCACTGCTTTTGCTTTAATATTTTCTCCTCGACTGCAAACCGGAAGTGAGACGCCATTCTAGATAGTTCAACACATTTCGGGTCAACGGAATCTATTGCCGAAGGATTAGTTGCTACGATTTCTCTTCCGAAAAGTTCCAGTTGATTCGCTCTTCTCAAATCTGGAGCGGTGTCCTCTTCAAATTTTAATGTCGTTTCGAGTAACACTTCCGTGGCACTTAGATTCTCTCCCATTTCACTCAGTCCATTTAAAACATTAAGGTTCGTATCAAAAGAGCACTGCAATTCTCGAAAATCCTGCTCAAACATCCGTAGTCGAAGACAATGTTCCAACCCACTTTTTTCCTTATCCCAAAACTCTGAAAACAGTCTCGAGGTTTCCTCGATCTGAATAATAAACCTTTCCACCGAGATCACATTGATAAGTTGTACAGAATTAGTTGAGCGAGTCGAGTGATTGCTCCCAGTTGTTCCCACATTGTATTTTCCATTACTATTATTACTATTTCCATTACTTTTACTATGACTATTGGCCTTCGTAGGACTTTTTTTCTCTCTGCTCTGCTTCTCCTTGGTGGGTGACGCATTTGCCGAACTGGGGCTTCGACATTTTATCCTTTTCAATAGATTCTCACCATGTTCAGCAGCTTGAGAGAGATCCATTCTCAATCTTTCAAAATCCGATTCCTTATCATGGATTAACTCCTCAGTTGAGCATACATCATTAGGGTACTCCAAATCATGGAAACTTTCCGTGAAGCTCTAATTTTCATTATTATAAAAAACATTTTTAATTTTTAGAGATTTAAAAAAAATTAAAATATTATTAAATAAAATTTAACCTTCAATTCTTTGGAAAGTGTTTGTAAAGCTATGCAGAATGCTTCCACCTCGACCCGCTGCTGCACCCAACGGACTTTTTCGTAGTGAAGACTTCCGCCCAGGTCCGATGTTAACTGCGATGGCTCGATGAAAGCTCCTAGATCACTCACATGGTTACAGACCGTCAACCTGAATCGAAGACTCTCTGTGCGGAATAGTTTCGTTGACACCTCTGAGAGGGCTTTCTGGAAAAAATTAACTGGACGAAGGACTAAAACTCGATGGATTAGTCCTGGGAAGTAACCCTGTAATAAGACAGGTAAATCCGCCGCCTTAGTCTCATTTAAATTAGCAGCGTCTTCACGGTTGCACAAATTCTAATTACGCTTCGTCTGATTAACTCACCGATATTTTAAGTAATGTAGTCTTAACAGAATTCCATTTGTCTCCTCGCCTGTCAATTACAAGGACGAATCCAGACTCTGCATCTTGCATACTGTAACAATTTAAACATGACTATACGTAAATAAATTATTTCCTCCTGCGGATACATGAAATCTAACCAACACACAGCTATCCAATTAACCTATTACTTACACGTAGCAACACACGTCGACTAATAACAGACGGATATTACCATCTGTAATGATTAAAATTACTATAGGCCTACCAAAGCGGCACCCATTACAGACGTTCTTTACTTTCCCCTATCTATCAGTGCCTGTGCTACTATATCTTACAATTACATACTCATACACCCACAGTCAAACATTTCACGTGTAAAACTCTGCATGGGACATCTAAAACGACTTTTTTTCGTAAATCATTTAATTCGGGAATTAGAAAAAGTGCGTAATAAGCACCGCTGACAAATTCTGACTATATTTACTTTCGTACCTAAAATACTGCCTCAGCGCACGAAGGCTTACAATATAAATGGGACGAGTATTCAGTCGAAGGCAAACTCGGAGAAAGCTTTAGATTGTGAAGCCTAATTCTCTACATCCTCCAGTATTTCTTGCAGCCTTACTAATTCCCCGTATTTTGCCTACCTGGATTACCTGTTTTGCACTGTACAAGCCACTACTATGGTAGCAGTGTAGTTATGGATTCGTGGAAACGTTAGGAAAACCGGGCTGGTTGGTAAGAGAATTCGTAGAAAGAGAAAACGGTTTTCGTGCTTGAGTCACGACCTTTAATATTGAATAGCTTAATTGAAACAGAGTGTAAGAGCGCGGAAATGAGAGAATTAGTTGGGAGAACTTACGGTGGCACAGAAGTCAGGTACACCATAAGCCGTCTATAGTCTTCATCCCCAAGCAACTGAAAGTTTCCTCGGTCAGGAAAGATAATAATGTAATGATCATCTATGGATTTGGCCCCGGTTAGTATGGCAAACTCTTGGTAAAGGAGATCCACAACAGATTCAACAGTTACAGGCTTCGAGCCGCAGTCTGGAGTCCCTTGGGGGTTATTAGCTGTTTCCATTGCTTCTGTTTCGAACAACACAAAAAGAGAATCGCACTAAATTAGACACGCAGCCATCAAATCCTTTCTTCCAGCAGCAGCAGCAACACTGCACTAAAATTACACTCATACCTTTTCTCTCAAGTCTCGTAGTTTATCTGCCGACCAACATTGATAAACCTACATGTAATTATACATTGGACAATCGGCACCACTTCGTCGTCAAAGCAGTGGTTGTGGTGACTCACACACGTTTTGGTGAGCAATACAATCGATTATTTAGCTGGAGCCGCTCCACGCTCTTCTTCTACTCTATTTTATTTTTGCAAGCCTTTTCTGCTGGCTTTCTTAAATACCATTATTGCGTTTGTAGAGTAACAAAAGCATTTGTTCAAATGTAAAATATAGGGGCACCTTGTCATTGCTCAAAAACATTTTATTGAGGTCGTCTCATTTATATTCCATTAAAACTAACCATTCATTTCTGTGAGTGTCATTGTAAAGTTGTAAAGCGTCACATAAGAGTGTTAAGACTAGGATGGCTCTTCTTTCCACTCAACGTTCCACTCGACAGCAGTAATTGCACATATGTATTATACGAAATTCAAATATGTACACAGCACACACTTGTATGTATTGTACAGTAGTAAGTAGTATGAACTTTTCTCGCAGTAATAGTAAGTTCTAATCTGATTTACTACGTATGCAGACTTGCAGACTATAATACTAAATCATGCACTTGTCTCATTCGCACACATTATGTCACTTTGTTTCGTCTCTTGTATTTTTACAACTTATTCTACGATCTTTGTTTAAGTAAGCTACTTCATCTCTCAATTCCCTCATGGTTTGTTAACCTTTTCTATGCACTAGCAGAACAGATTATGTAAACGTTTACATGTGTACCAATGTACACGCATATTTTTATGCACACGAATGGCATCAGTGTAAATAAATATAGTCCTCTTACTAACAAAAGCTTTAATAGTGCTTATTATGTTACACGTACTTTTAATGACAAAAGAAAGTCATAACAAAATAGTCACCTTTTGTTTCTTCTTATGATAGGTAACGCGGATTTACACTTCTCAGATAGAATATTTAGTAAGTGATACAATGACAATGATTACGATTGTTATTGACATTTGTGTTAGCGATAACAAGAGGCTCGTTCATCTTTGCCCTTTGCTCTAGAAAACTTCAGATTTTTTAGTATGTTGTTGCTGGTAGTTGGCTGGGCTCTAGCATTTGTTTATATTAAATTGTACACACACACAAACGCAGTCTACACGAAACCCATGGAAAGTTTGTCAGTTATATGTACCTTTTTTATCAAGATTACGGAGAAGGGTAAGTTAAATTCACAGAATATGTATGAATTAAGAAGTTAAAACGAACTTGTACAGTATTTACAATGTATTTAATATTTACAACATAATAGGTAAAGTAATTTGTCCAAGTGTAATCAAAATCTTTCTAGAAAGTAAACGAACCAAAGGGGCGGCAGGTTATTAAATGCATCCTTTTTTGCAACAATGGAGTAGTAAATGCACTCCACTCAAATCTGCAATTATTTTCACCACATAAAACAAAGAATAGAGAGCTAATGGCAGTGTCTTCGTTCGCTTGATAAGCTTATTAACATTTCTGTATATACTTGAACAAATACTTGTTATATGATTATGGCACTTTAATTTTGCTACGCAGTACATCAGGGAAAATGTATAAAATAAATGTATGAAATATCCAATTCACAAAAACAAACAGATGCTTCTTCTGGCCACAGCGCAAAAACAAACTCACTGTCACTGTACAGTACACTACTTGTTGTGATGCACAAAAAACAGCAAGAAATTTGACAATTCCGTTTTCAACATAGCACTTCGTTTCAGATTACATGGTTTACTTTGTGAACATATGCACTATGTGTACATACTTATAGGCACCACAAACAAATGTTTCTTCTGGAGCTTTTGCAGTCCAACTGGGTCAGTTTCACATCAACACACACGACGACAGCGTGTGCACCACTTTATGCAGCTAATGACAATTCCCCTCAACACCATCCGTTTGTGTTGTCCTTGTGTGTCCCGTCCTGTCCTGTCGCCTCTCTTATACTACGATGTTGTATATAATCACCAAGAGTTTACTAGAATAGTTTTGTTGTCCACTATATAATTCCTACTTTAAATTATAGCTGTCTAGCTAATCAGTGTGCAAAGCACACCTTAATTTTATACAGATAAATTGTAATCTCTCTTCCTTCCCCATGCAAACGGCAATAACAGATATCACATAAATAATACAGTGAAATCCTGTGCAATTACAGTTCAGTACTAAAATAAGCCGTGCCGCTGTTAACGCAACAATTCCCCTTATGCATCACGTTTCGTGTAGAGCTCCAAGCAGACTCGTGCTTCGACTTACCATTAATTCTCTATTTGGTTGAATATTATTGGACTGAAGAAAAGTGCAATGTCTGCACTTGGGCTTTGCTTTTGAAAACTAAAGCATGTCACCCCTCATCGATTATGTCAACAGAACTGTGAATACTCTAGAAATATACATATCTTAGGCCAAGTCAACAGAGGTAATTTTCCGATTACTGCATCGTTGTTGTACTACTACATAGTAGCATAGCAGCAACCTGTCCTATGTGCCAAAAAAATACACACGACGACAATGGGTGGATTGTATTCAAATAATGCATTTCCATACACAGAGCACAGTTTGTACTTGCATTCTGTTCACATCGCAAATCACGATTTTTTAACAAGAAACAAGCCACTGTCGTGTTTCGTATATAGAACAGTACTTATATACCACAACAGCTTAAAGTACAACTACTACACATATTTAGTACGTTCATTGCACTTAATGCAGTGGGTAGTGGAGTATTGTGTTGTTATTATGTTTTGAGCTGAGCGACTTAACTGGAGCACAGTGGCTATAAGCTTTGCCATTACATGCCATAATCATATATCACACTAAAAGTAAACTTATGCTTGATACCTCTCGTACCCTAATACAGAATACGTCCTCCCCGTGCACACTTTAACTTTGTTGTACAAGCTTTTACGTGGACTACAGTCAGTAGTCTGTAGTATAGTAGTATGGGCTTCTCTGCGTCATTTGTACGACTTATGTACAGATAGTGAGTAGTTAAGCTCTTCATTGCTCTCTGATGATAAACTTTCCTTATGTTTCCGCTCCTGTCTACTATGTCTGCATTCTGAGGATAATAACAAAGTCTTAGTTCGCAAGTGGCAAGCAGATCCCACCAATAAATATCAACCTCCATTACTTATTCTGTGCTGGTACACCTCTAGCCTGCATTCCCAATAACCTCTACTATTTATACTATGTACTGTGTACATGGCCTATAGTGCATATTATTTTATTGTTGACATTTAGAAAAGTTGGTCGTGGGCAATGTTATTAGCTAGACGTGATGTGGAAGTATGGAATCGAAACCACACACAAGGCTACAGCAATTAATGAAAAGGGTTAACGTTTTCATTCAACTTGCTCACCCTAACACAACAGCTACCACTATATATACCGCTATTTCCATTCACGGTCTCCCTCAGTCACTACAACAACATTTTGTTGGTGTTGTGCGGCCAATTTCTTCTTCCATCAATTTTCCTCTTGTTTTAGTTTCAATTTTTGCCTAAAGGGATTATTGTTCTCGGGAAACTATTTGCCAAAGCTGTAGCGGAAACACATGTCGTGTAGAGGCAGGACAGGGCCGGACATATTATTACTACAATATACGCAGACAGACTGGCACACTTATCGAACAACTGTTGACTCATACTAGTAGTCAGTCAGTGTAATAGTAGTAGTTGTAAGTAACTCGGTTAGTTGGCCAGCTCGGCTACAACCTACCTTATCTACTCGGACCGCTTCTTTTTTCATGCATAATACTTGTGTTCATTATAAGACAAGACACAGCATACATTGTTGTGTATGGTACAGGCGATTCTACTACTCGGCTACTGTTGTTACACAATATACACAAAAATTGTGTTTCCGCTTTGGTGTACTTGTCTGCCTTGTTTATTTAGCATGCAGTAGTAGTCTACCAGATTCTAATCGTAGTTTCTGTATTTTTTGTATTCTTGCTGCTTCTTCCTAAAAGCCGTTTTTTTCCTGCTATGACGTTTAAACTCATACACCCAGTGTTCGTAATTTACCACCCGGGCTGTATTTTTACCACCCACCTGGGAAAAATGGGAAAAATTGGAAAATACTAGTGGAAGAACATATTGGGGAAAGTGCTTAGTCAATGTATGTATAATAACAAAAGTTGAAGATCTCAAAATCTTTGGTCGTTCTCGAATTCATATTCAATACTTATAATTTTATATTTTAAAGGTTGTGAAATTATAAGCTTAAAAAAGAATACTTGTACCTTTGTACAAATTTAATTGTTGTG
>JABASC010002412.1:0-17709 GCA_019776185.1 Plutomurus gul | reverse complement strand
CATTGGAGACCTGAACTACTTCGAAGGACGTAAACAGCTGAATCCGCAAGATAAAATAAAAATTTGTGAATTCCATTTCATAAACTTTTTTGCTGTCTCTGTAGAAAGTAATTCTGTGTTGACTTACATACAAGTACTACAATGAAAACTCTATCGTGTAGAGCGATGATAAGGTGTGTCAATTGAATTTTAGTGACAATGTGAAATAATACCTCTACATTTTTTAATTATAACGTATTACTATTACACTTAACGTATGGGTACGTTATGTGTTGGTTGGTACATAGTTGTTTGCTTATTTACTTATTGTAGAGACGTAAATGTGCTACTATAAAAGTAATTTATCAGAAGGGTTCATTCGGGAGCAAATTTTTCGATTTCGGAGAGGTGCATGTGCCTATCAGTATGAAAGGGGAGGATACCCGTTCCGGGAAATATGCAGCACTGCCGCCGTCATCATCAAGCAGCATCCCATATCTCACTATCTTTATTCATTCATGCTTTTCACAAAATAATGTTCCGGGGAGACTACTTTTGCCAGAATGCTTTGGTGTTATCTAAGTGTGAGCCTTTGTTGTCATTCAATTCAATATTGAAGCAAAACATTATTTATAAGTATTCTGAAACAAACTTTTTGATTGCATCGTTCGTGTGTGTGTTGTTGTAGGGCAGTTTGTAAAACGCCATTGTTTACAACATTGTTGACATGCTATTCCGATTTGAAAAATTTATTTTCATGCGGTCTCTCTGCAATTCTCTAGCCGTGCAAACGAATTACAGCATGTCAAAATCGAATTGTTCGTGTGGCTGGTGCCAATATAGCGTCGTCGCCCGTGTGCTTCATTTCGTGAACGTCGTCCTTCACTCCTTAACTCCAGATTCACGTATTTCTCGATTATGCAAGTTATAAATCCAGTCTGTTTCACAACGCTTAGAAGAGTTTATTTTCCCGTCAAGTTCCTACATGTTTTCTTGGGCAACAGAGCAGAGCAGTTTGTTACGAGACTTGCATTTGTTCTGAGCGTTTGCTTTCTCGGTTTTGCCACCGGTTTCCACTTGTCTATAAATTTTCAAGGCATCATAAATTTATCATAGTGGTTCTATACAAAAGTTCCTACACAGTCCCAATATACATTCAGCAGCGGAAGGGAAGATCGTATCGTAAAGCACATGTGTCCAGAACATTTACCCCAATGTATTGCAACGTAAACTTACTGCAACTTCACTGACTGCACATACAGCACACAGAGCAATCCTATTACGCTTTGCCATGTACTTACTTTTCTGCTTTTTGATATCTGCGTACCTACATGTCTACTCAGTCAGGCATTGTTTTCCTAAAGTGAGTTGAATGGAGCTACCGTATTGCAATTTATATTACATCATATATAGTTCAGGTTACGCCAACCTGTAATAGAAGTGTGTACAAGTGTACACTTTACTGTACGTACATACACCAATGTATACACACGGCGTACACAATCCTGCTAACAGCACACACAATCCTTTTTAGAAAGTTACTGTTCATCTGCTCCACACACAGCACCGCAATCCTCTGTGGATCTATGGATTTGACCTATTTTATGAACATCAATTATAAAGCCTCCATTAAAATTTCAGGCACAAGCCACAAACTATTAAATGTTTATGTCACTACAACAGTTCATATAATTTAACCTTGTATGTACATACATGCAAGCGTATTTATTTATACAAGGGGAAGCGTGTGCTTTGCTCTCACAGTTGCTTCGAGGGGTCCTGCAGCATTATGGTGATGGGTTAAGCTGTAACTACTACACAGAACAATACAAGATAAGAATTCCTTAGATATCGTTACGACAATTTATTTTGTAGATTCCTGCCAAGAAAATCTGCTCGTTGAGTGAATGCCTTGAATCAGTTTTCAATATGTCTCATATGCACTGCTCTCGTTTTACGACAAATGGTCAATGGAGAAATGGCAGTTTTTCAGTGGAAATACTGCGAGCTATTCGATATACAGGGAAATGAATGTAGACTACAGATATGTATGTGTGTGCACTGTAGAGCTGCATGCCCATACGTAGAACAGTTGTGGAAAGTAACGTTGTAAAGAAAGTGAACGTAGGTATTCTTGTGGAAGTTGTTGTTACTTTCGTTCTACCAAGCTCGAATTCTTGCTGATCGAATCGACTCAGGTTGAGTGACCCTATTCACGCTCTCAAACTTGTAATGCAATTTTGTGCGTGCGTGCTTCTTAACTTTGTCAGGGTTCTTTAGTTCATATTTTAGAGAGCGGGGGTTTTGTGTCAACCTACCGTATGCTTATTTCCTTACGTTCCTTTAGTAGTTTTGTATCTCAATGATATGTAACTCTTGCCCGAGGTAATGAAATAACATATGTCTAGCAGTGGATATAAAATTCTCGTCTGTTCGCGTTCCCATTACTCAGGCAGTTGTGCCCCGTCTTATACAGAAACGGCTGAAACTCCCACAGTCTTTCCGCAATGTACATACGTAATAGATATAAACGTAAAATGCCAAGATGTACTTAATCATAGACGTTGCCACATAATAAAGTTCAAATGTCACCCGTAGAAAATAAATAAAGCAAATGAAGACGTACAATCGAACGTATATATAATATGTATGTATGAATTCATTGGTTCTCCTGACGGACCATTACAAAATGGAACGTGTGCGATAATACAAATAGTAAGAGTGGGCTATATGGTATATAGATGGTGTGATATATAGTGAAGGTTTAGCAGTCGATGTTTTATGGGCGTTTCAATAATGACATTGTAGTTATGTAGTAATATGTGGAGTAGAATTCTTCCTAATTCAGAGAAGTACAAGTGTGCGGCACGGCATAATACGACAGGTCTGACAAGAGATTGTACTACTTCTCTGATGCATTCTGTCAAAGGAAAAGATTTAGCCGGGCGCTTCATCATCATAAATCACTGTAATCTTTTCGCTAGCTTTAGCCCATAAGTAGGAACGCCAAAAATATGCCAGTCTCGTAGTGGTGTGGAAACTGTTTCAGCAATTTATTCCTCATGAAAGAAAAAGCAAACATGGGTACTTTGCATTAACACATTACAGCTCTCCACAATTGGATATGTAAAAAACCTTAATTTTCGACAGCTGAAGACCTCCCATTTACTCAAAGCTGATGACAACATAGATTGCAGAGCAGCTTTATTGTGAGTTAGCTGACACAGTTAGTGGTTTCTGTGGTACTTATGTATTTTTCTTGGGAATTGTATAAACTGTAGGGGGCTACTTGTGTGTAGAGTACATAATATTATGTTGTAGGTAGGTATATTATATGGGGACTGCAGGAGAGTGTTGGAATGGCAGTCATTTTTTTTTGTTTGAAGCTGGACCTCTTTCAGGGCATTCTAAAAAGTACGCCTAGCTTTCTTTTCATTTAAAGAGAAAGCACATATTTTGTGGCTGTGCGGTCTGGGAAGAGCTAATAAAGCTGGGAAAGCCTTTGAGTTTGTAGCAGATCGAGATAACTGACGTGCCTTGCCCATGGTCTTCTTGTTTCGACGTGAATTGTAAACGTGCATTGTACATTGTGGCTGTGGGAGAGAGTAAAACTGGGGAAAAAGAGAGAAGGAGGTGGAAAATAGAACATAAAGGGCATTCAGCTTGTGTCGACTTGACTGCGTTACGCTAACCTCAGCTACGTATGTAGTATGTATGTATGACTCCACTTTTGGTTTTTGCGCAAGTAATCGAATGCATTGTGGTTTTCCTTTTTTCTTTTCGTCGTTTGCTTTCAAGTCGAGTCCAGTTTGCTCTGTTTTGCTCGAGCAAGCCAACGGGAGTAGTAAGTTGATATTCTGTCCCACTTCTTTGCTTTCACCGCGCGTTTGCTTTCATTTCGATTCTGGGAGTAATAACGTAATTCGTTCTGGACAACCAGAGGCTACAAAAAGAAATGGTAAATGTTCGCCGTATAGATGAAGTCTCTGTCTCTCTCCATTCACCGACTTCTCCCCGAGTTCAACTTAAGTTAAACTTTAGCCCAAAGAATTGTCTGTGTCCTTTTTCATTGGAGATCCGTTCTGAAAATTCAATTCGAATTGACTAAAGACATAAGATCTTATTCCAGTGGACCAAAACAATTGTATCAACCATCCATTAATGCAAGGAGACCTTTGCTCACTTCGATCTTCGTTTTCATTACATTACATCGCATTTCATTACATGTTATTTCAATCGCTTCCATTTCACTGGAGGCCGTTCTTTCTTCATCAATACTAATTTCTGTAAAGTAAGATGGAAAGAACTTGCAATGAGTTTTTTTCGTAGAAATACATACTCTGCCGATGACATGGTGGAAACTATTTTCTCTACGTTAACACTGTAGTAATTAAGTGCTACAATATTATGTATCTCTAGGATGTTTTATGCATAATGTACTAATGCGTTGTAGTACTGACCAAACTGATAAATATGAATAAATATATAAAGTTGTCGTTTTCTTCATTGAAAATTCCTTTTTCTGCAACAAAAGTTAAGATGTGTAGAATTTTCTTTATAAGTATAAATAGGTGGATTTGCAGAACGAAGTTAGTCAAGAATCGAAGCAGTCGTCGTTGGGGAAAGTGTTTCGGTGGTGGCCGCTCCACTCGACTATTCTCTAGTCTGTCGTATACATATTTACTTTTTTTGTAGTATTTCGTGAAAGTTGTGGAAGCGCGTGTTGCAAAAGTTTTGTCTCCTACTGTTATTTATTCCAATTTTTAAGTCTACCAGACTTTGTGTGACTTGCATTGAGACTCTCTGCTGGCAGGCATGCTATTTGTGTAAGCCAGAAATTGTTGTGTAACAGAGTAGGTCTCTGGGATTTTAAAATACCATCGTGCGCAACAAAAAAGAATCATCGATAACAGAAAGCAAACTTTATCATTAAAGGAAATGGCTACCACTGCCGTCTGTTGCTACGTAGTACGATGTTACGTACAAACAAAGTTTTGGCATGAAAAACCTATCTTTAGTGGAAAACGTACAGAATGTTCTTTATTCTACAATGTGAATACAATACTATATGTTATATGCATTATTCAATGTAGAACGCAAACATAATGGCAAAGTCATTCACTCCGTAATTCGTTAACTAATCATTTAAATGATTAATGTCTCGTCGGTGTTGCATGTTTTTCTGTAGACAATACTTTCCATTCGCTCTTTTTAGCCAATGTAATCTTGCAATTGTGTTTTACTAGTCACTCGAATTTTCTCTCTGTCGTCTACATTGTGTCTCCTGTACGTGAAATTGTATAAATAACTTTATGTACAAACTAACTAATGTTCTATGCCCGTAAAGAATTGCGTTTACGCTACATCGTCTTGACGTCTGAAAACGAAGAAACTTGCATGAAATGTATCTTCTATGTTTCCGTGCTCGACAAGTCGTGACAACTTCTTCGGCTTTGTTTGACAGAGCTGTGAGCAGTTCTTCATGTTCAGAGTAGAGCACACTGTTTTTTGTGTATCCGCACAAAATAATGGATTGGACCCCCCAGCGATGAGCTTGACTGTTTGTAGTTATTTCACTGCTCCCCGCACACTTTTTCGAACTGGCTACCTTCACTTGTGAATAAATGGTAGAAATACTTGCGTACTGGTTTTCTCCTACAAATGATTCTCTACTACTAAAATTATACAAGAGACATTAGGGACGAAATGTTGTGCTTTTCTGTTATCAGTGAATTTAGTAATTCATTGTGTTATTAAATAGTAGCCAACTTCTACATCCAGTTTCCATGTGTGTGGAAACACTGCGCACACTTGAATGGACACAGGAAATGTTTTCTTTTCTCACCACACAGCAGCCGTGGTACGTAAGCCGGATGCCATAAGCTACAGCAGTAGTTAATGTCACATAGAGTTGTCCATTCTGCTTAAGCGAGAAATATGATACTTTTTCTCTCTGGGTATGATACTATATGCTCATTATTATCAAGAGTCAACTTAATTACAGTAATCATTAGTTGGGTTCATTCACTAAAATTCTTGCTGTGACTTATACGGAAATAGAATGTGATACTTTAATGTATTGCACAGAAGGGATCTGTGCAGTATGATTTATACCATTCGTGTAGCCTCCTAGAGAATGGAAGATTGAAGGAAAACATGCTCATTTGTTTAGATAATGGTAGCTAATAGCATGTAATTTAATGAAAAATGTCTTGTGTCAAGCTAAAAATATGGGGAAGGAAAGTACATGGATTCTAGCGCACGAAAGTTGTTAGTGTTGTTGGTGTAGTAGGAAGAAAGTAGGCAGAAAATAAGATAATCAATGAACGTTGCTCGGCTCGTATGGTGTAGACGTAGACTGTACAAGAAAAAAATACAGCTACGTTCTGGTTTCAGTAAATGGTAAGTAGATATAGTGAAAAAGTACAGAAAGAGAATAGTCGTGTCTCGGAGTGTCTACTGTCTGTACTTATGTGTACACAGACACTCCTAGTGCACACTCGTATATGTACATATGTATGCAGTGTAACTTCACTCTTTTGTACTGATGGCACGTCTTCTCCACCTTAGGGAAGGGAAACGAGTCCAAGTGCAGAGGAGGCGAAAGCTACTTTACTATCTGTGAAAGTAGAGACAACTCTGGTCGTCGTGTTTCTCCCACAGTTCTTCTGCCTCAATTTGCAATGTTGCTCGTACCTTACATTTCCTATCTGTGTGTACAGTAATGTAAAGATTGCTGCTGCGAAAGAGAAATTGCACTGAACAGACACAATGAAACATTTTGGAAAGCCACTTTGTGATCCTACTAGAGTACATTCTGTGCTTGCATCAACGACGTTTCCCTCATCTCAACGAAGAATATAGAAATGCTGATGCAAACGGGAAAAGAAAATTGTCGGTTTTAAAGAGAATTCTACATTGAAAGAAATCAACCGTAAAAGTCACACGTACTTCTTGTGAAAGACGAATCACTTGAACAAGTCTTTTGATTTTCACTTAAGCGACTTTATTGTTTTCTCATCATTCTGGCCGAAGAAATCGTTCAATCGAGATCGGAATGTATGGTGGGATTTGTTGTTGGAATCATTGGAAGTGGAAACATTTTTTCTAAACGACAGACTCTGCAACCGCCTATTTCTTCATGAGATGGGCTAATTTGTGAAGCATCACAAGAGAAATTTCAACTTGAATTCATCGTACAATTAACAAAGAAAAAGAAGTCGATTTCTCCTGTGGAAAAATCTAGGAAACTCCATTGCACACAAGAATCTGGAAAATTTTCAATGAGCATCTGCTTAGGCCTTTGGTGCCAAGTGTTTGGCATTTTTCGAGCACATTTTCAAGAAGTTGAGGAGAGTGATAAAACTGACTTGATACATTAGCAGCAACAATGGATGCATTAGGCAATGATGCTAATGGTGGAAACGGGAGTGGTGCTAGTGGGGCAGACACCGGAAGTGGCACAGGCACAGCAGTATCTGTTTCAGCTCCTGGCTCTGCAGCCGCCACAACAGGAACAACAAGTAGCGCTGGCAGTCAAGAGAATGCTGCCATGGAGAATGTCGATGGCCTTTTGTCAGATTACATGGAAAAGTTGGGGACGCGATTGTCCGTACTTGAAACTGAGCTTCGGTACGCATGGAAAGCGTTAGATCTGCTTTCTCAAGAGTATGTGGTCATGTGGAATCGAATGGAAAAGGCGGAAGCTCTTCTCACTCAACAACAAGCCATCATAACGAAAATGATGGCAGAGCAACTGGAGGGTGAAGGTGAGGAGGAGAAAGCTGACGATGGTGCAAACAATGAGAACGAGAATAACGACAAGAGACGAGATGGGGACAGTGATGGTGGTGCTGGCAATGGTATGGGGGGAAGTGGCCCCACCACTTTTCCAAACGACGGGGGCTCAGGCGGAGGAAGAATCAGTGGCCCTTCCGGTCGAACATCAAGAGTCCCGGACGAAGCATTTTACAGAAGTTTAAATGTGGCTCACCGGGATAGCGGAATAGTTTCAGTGGGTGAGCAGGAACTGTCTCTTATTTGGGAGGAGGACACTGACTTAATGGAGAAAGTCGGCTCAACTTCTCCACCAACAACAGCAGATAAGAGCAAAGTCGGAAACGGTTCCAGTAATTTAGCCAGCACTTCTAGTGGTAAAGTTATAAACACAGTGGATGAAAATGAAAACGATAAGGGGACGCCAGCGGTGGACAAATATTTCCAAGAAAACCAAACGAGCTCCTCGGCTGCTGCGTCAAAAAATAATGAGCAAGAAAGTAAAAGTGAAATAGAAGAGTCTCTGTCAGAGGAAAACGCCATCGCCTACGAGGCTAGTTTAGAGGTCCAAAAATTAGTCAAGCAACTCGATGATGTGTTAGAGGAAGATTCTCAGCTAATATTCAGTGCGAAAGACTACAAAGACTATCGAGGAGTTCACGGGTCTCCGTGTGTTAGTGATATAGACTTGGAACAACTGACTGCTTTGAGTTCAATGGAGACTAGAGACTTAGATAGTAGTAGAAATGGTAGCAGTGCGTTGCATAGAAGTGCACAGTCATCGAATCTGTCGGAGTCGCCATCAAGACGTGCAGCAGCTTCAAACATTCTACTTAGTGATCCTAACTCGATACTCAGAGAGTCTCCTCAGAGAAAGTCCAAGCCGATGCGGTCTCAGCGAAATAAATCGCGAACAAGTCTAGAAGAGTCTCTTCGTTTGCTTTATTTAGATTCGGATGGTGGTGGGGGAGCGGCCGACTCCGAAACTCAAATGAGCTCAGTTCCTGCACCCAATTCTTCTTCCACTTCCCAATCGGAAACAAACGAATACTTGTTTCATTGCTCAAGACTTAGTAGCTCAAGTCCACTTCCAATGGACCTGAGCTCGAATCATTCCAATAGTAGTAGCATGATATCTAGTGCCAGAGCCATATCTCCAGGTAGTCGCCTCTCATCCTCATCCTACAACGACTACTTAGTTAACCAGGAATTAAGGGAAGCCTTACGAACAGCCACATCAGGAGGTTCGGGCACCACCTCACCATATCGGCCAAGCTCCCGGCTCTCCATGGAGGCGGCGGTGGCGGCGGCGGCGGAGGAGCTCGATGCTCGCCTAGGTACAAATTATGACTCTCTGAGTCGGATGTCAATGACTTCTTCCACGTACGGTCGCCCCGCTCAGTCATCCTCCACCATTCTCTCGTCCTCCCCAACTATATTTTCTACTGGTTTAGGTGAAAGAGTAGGCAGTAGTAGTTCAATCACCAGCGCCACCCTAAGAACAAGACAAGATGGATATTTAAGCGGACGACCTGTCAGTCCAGTGCCACGGCCTTACAATCCTTACGATAATATTGCCATATCCTCAAGCCCGACTAAAAGTCCAAAGCTGTCTCCAAAATTCAGTCCGAAATCGCAAAGCCCCCGACGACAAAGTCCAAGAACTTCGTTATTGTTCACCGAGTCCTCTCCCACTGTTGATATCATTAATTCAAATCGATATCGAGATTCACACGACGCAATTGGACGAGAAAATGTTGCCGGATTACAAACGCCAACGATTTGCCATAGTCAGTCTCATGTTCACACACAAAGTCCACGCCTTAGTCCACATCCCGAGTATTCCCCCATGAATGATCTTTCTCTGTCCATGTCCACTTCAATGAGAAAAACGCCAACTGGACTTGACACAAGTTTAGGAATGCATGATACTGTGAATATTCGACCGAGTCCTCGCTCGCCCAAGCCCCCAATATCATCTGCAATCTCTTCATTAATGCACACAAAATCCGACTCTGGAGTTTCCGAGTTGAGTTGGTCAAACATTGAGAAATCACCCACGAGCCCTTTCTGCTACAATACGGCACAGGCACAACAGAATCTTCATTTGCATCCTACACAATCCTCCATGTCACAATCTGCACATCAACAACTCAGTTCTCACAGAGCACCAGTCTACCACTCGGAATCTCAATTACGGAACGACGAGGCTTTGGATGCTGACGGAGCACTACCAGATGTAACAATGGGCTCCGTATCTACAGCCATGGGAAATCTTACATTATCTCATTATGAAGAACAGCAGTACGAGAAGCAACAACATAAATTGGAAGAGCATTTGCTTGAGCAGCGCTCAAAGCTAGCAGCAGGCTACGTGGATAGGGATTTCCCACCGGATTTGACCACGTCCAATTTTCTGCGGTCGCCCGTGTCTGGTGGCACTCTCACTCTGACTGCAGTCTCTCCCAACTTAAGCTCAAAATATGACGTTAAAAGTGACATGGAGATTCTTCGACAAGACTTGGCTGCCATGGCCATTGCACGAGAACGTGACTTAATCACAGGGCCGGGCTCTGCTCCACCAACAGCATCCGCCACAATAGGACTGGACAGTTTGTACAATAATAACAGTAGCTACTCGCCTTCTCCTCACGGAGTACCTTGCATGATGGAAATGAATAGAGCTGTTACAGTATCTCCATACATGGGAAGAGATATGAGTGGAAGGTCGTCAGTCGCCAGCAAACTGCCACCACCAGCCTATTACCAATTAGACACAAAAATGGCGAGAACTTCCTTCCCAGGAAGTGATTCTGACGACTCGAGTACTTACAGTCACAGAGAACATTCACACAGTCATTCCCGAGTGAAATCACATGCTTACCCTCGTGCTCCCAGCTCAAAGCACTACTACAGCGCAGCAACATACGAAATGGAACAACAACGAGAGCGTGAACGAGAAATGCTCGACAGAGAAATCAGTAATCGAAGCTATTACCATCAAAGGGCAATAATGGGACAACCGTCCATTTCTCCTGGATATTATCCAAGTAAGACCGCCTGCTATGAAAATCCTTCGTATTTAGTCACGGAGCCAGGAGAACTCAAGTGGACGCAACAACAAACACAACCGCACATTCAACAATCTCATCACACATATATTGGCACGCAGAGCAGAAGAACTCCCAGTCCCATCGACGAGATTCATAGAAAACATGAGAATATTACGGGCTCGTTGAAATCCATGCAGACAATTTTAGTGTCTGCTGGAGCATCTGCAGTGTCTCCACCAGGAAATGGAAACTATGAAAATAATTTTCCCAGTAGAGAAGCTTACTTACCTCACCATTCACATCCACATCCAATACAATCACATCAGCCTTTCTATGGAACTATGACTGAGCAGAATATGAGTGCACATGCAGTGCCACCCTCTCCTTATGAAATGCGAGATCAGCATTATTACGCTCAGGGATTGCCAAGTGGCTACATTCAGTCCAGAGCTGGTTATGTCTCCATTAGTGCTAATGCGGCGGTGGCTCCTTCGTCACAATCCGAAAAATCGGATGTCAGTGAGAGAGGAAGTAGCACTACAGGCAGAAAAAATAAACCAAAGCGGAGTGCAAGCTTAAAATCAGCCATGAATTCTGTAGGCAATTGGTTGCAACAAGATTTACATTTAACTCTGCCGAAAAAGGAGCGTTCTCACTCATTGCCAGATCAGGACCAGCCCGACGTTCAAAAGCAGCAGCCACAGCGTCAGCCGCAAAGCTCGTCTTCCACTACTGCCTCTGCAACCACCACTTCCACTAGGAAGAAGAAACGACACTCAATGTCTATTGTTTCGAATATATCTGGATTGCTGCACAAAGCTAGAAAATGGAGCAGTCAGTCGGAAGATTCAGAGGCCTCCGAGTCAGAATTTTACAAGGGAAAGAAATATCGTCCGAATTCTGCAGCAGAAATATACGGAACGACAGGTAGACGGGGCAGGGGTATGAGTTCTGGTGTGACGGGCGGTCCACGTGGCCGCTCTTATGAAGCCAGTGAAAGTGATCAGAGTGAGTCGAGCTTATTCCCCCGAGTGAAAACATCATCTATTCGACGGGCCATGTCTGAAGGCTCGGGCACTGAGACTGAGAGTGAATTAGACAGACTACCTGATTTGGCTCAAGGCCTATTCCCCACAATAGGAGAAGCCAAGCGTACACCAACATCCGACAATGGTACCAGTGCCAGTGCAGCTGCAGTCAAAAGCAGCTCGGTTGGGGATGAACACCAACTGTCACCCTTGGCGTCTCCAACAAACGGAGATCTTACAATGGGAGGAAAATTTTCCACAGTCACTGGCTCCGGAATGGAATTTGCAGCATCTAGAGCTGTGGGCAAGTACAGACAGAAAATTGCAGCTACTAATGGGAATGGCAGCAGTGGTAGTGGAAATGGTGGCAGTAGGCATTTTCCAATGGTGAGCAGAGCGAATTCTTTGCCTCCACCACGACCACCACCTCCACAATATGTGCGTGGTGACAGTGAGTTAGAGACAGAGGAGAGTGAGGAGACAAGGCCGCCTTTAGATACCGAAAGTCATAATTATAGTAATGGAGTTGCTGATGCTCAACGAAAAGACTCGGAGCAGCGGCAGTACTCACCCACCGCTGTAATGGAAAGTTCTGGGCAACAGCCAGAATTCTCAGTGCCAATAGAGAAAATAAGCCCGGAAGCTCCCGTCACGCATTCAACTGAATTCCCACAGAAAACAATTGAATACGATGACGAAAATATATCTACCTACATTATAGTTCCTGAGACTAGTTCTGCACCTGGGCCCACGTTTGCCACAATGGGTCAAGTGGGTCCACAGGATAAAAGTCCATCTTCTTCTGTGGGCATGACACATACAGTTCCTACTTTGTCTCCTGGTGAGACACCGATCGTGAAGACAACGGAATATCCCACATCGATAACAATTCCTCCAGTTGTTATGATGATGCCAGATGACTATGACGAGTCTGCAGACGTAAAAAGTGCGGACGAGTCCAATAAAAGTTACGTAATGTCTCCCGTGTCAGTTTCCGCTTCGATACCTGTTTCCAGTCCTCTGGCTGTGGTCGTCTCTCCTCTTGCCACATCACCCTCTTCATTATCCGCAACATTTTCCACTCTCCGCAGCACACAACAGAGTTCTCAAAAAATCTACTCACAATCTAAATCCTTCAGTGAGACAGACATGGGTAGTTCCACAGAAAGCGCAACAAGACACTCGAATAGAATTCGATTGGATTTACCATCGCAAAGGACTCTCTCAGAAGAGGAGGACACACGAAGCACACATTCATACAGAAGCTCTCGAGTCTCGTCTCGCAGACAAAGCACGGAGGAGAGCATCGATAGCGAGGATGAATGGTACAAGTACGAGCTGCGGAAATTGGAGGAGTTGGAAAGACAGCAAATCGCAGCGATCGAGTCACAGCCCACAGCAGCTGCCATTTCTACATCTATGGCAAATTCTCAGCGTTTTCATACCTACTCACACGCTACTAGTTCGGGTGGAGATGATTTCCCTTACTATCAGTCACAGTTTCAATCGATACCCACAGCTCCCACAGTTGACATGAAGGAGAGAATGAATTTAGTTCTGCAGGAATTACTATTGAAAGGATCAAGCGACTCTGAGAATTTAGAGGAGCAAGGAACTGTTCAAATTCTCAGTGAGGGAACGAAATCGTCTTCAACGATGAGCGTTAAGCAAGGTAATGTGGTTCAAGTGTCTCCACGAGAGCGGAGACTCTCCATAACGAAGATGCCGAGCTTAATCAGTCGGGAGGACTCACTGGGCGATGAGCCTCTGGGTTATGTTTCACGCCGAAGAACTAACTCTCATGAGGATTACGACCCCGACACTGAACACGACAGCTGTGCATCCATTTGGAAACAATCCGAGCAGCAAATGAGAGACAGAGACCGTGACTCTGGCCGAGGGTCGGGAGATTTTGGATCAATGATTGAACCACCTCCGGCTGATATAGGAATTCGAATAGGAATTGACACAAAGAAACAACAGCAGCAGCAAGCAGGCTATTTCCAAGACTCGGCCAGTGTACGAAGCACAGAGTCTGCCTTCCATAGTGGAGCCAGCTCTAGAACTATTGACGAGCGTCCGTCCGTCAGTCTGCCATCATCCTCCTCTCCCGGAGACAATGTGTGGCAGTCGGAGGGGAAGGAGGGCCGTGTGGATAAGGATCGCGGAGGCTCTTCTGGGGAAACAAGTGGGCCTGATACTCCACAAGAGAGTTTTGACGATGAAGATGTGCAGATTGAAAAGCCAGAGGCTGAAGTGGAGAAATATGAGGAAGATGATGTGTACCAAGGAGAAGACTATGAAAAAGAAGATAAGGAGAGAGATCTGGAGCAAGAAAAATTTGATGAGGATGAAAAGCAAAATGAAGATGAGCCGGGTGATTTACCCGAACTTTCTGGTCCAGGGACCGGGCCGGGCACTGGCACTGGCACACCAACTCATGCTAGCAGAAGGGAATCCACACAGAGCTCTATGTCTATATCCCGGAAATTACTAGATATGCTCTCCATGTCAGAGCTGAAGAAATTCACGACCGAAGAGGAGAAGAGTAAAACTGGATCGATCGAAGGGGGATTGTCTGGAATTATTGCCGTAGAACAAAATTCCTCCTCTCGTGGAAGTGTGTCTAATGAAAATGACAATAAAATGTCTAAAATATCTGCCACCTCCGTGTCTGTTGACGAGGAGGCTATGACCGATGAAATGAAACTAGGTCCTGGTGGTCTTGGTAGTAAATGGAGTTTCCTCAAGACACTCAAAGAGAAAAAAGCAGAAGAGAAAGAAAATGCTGCTGCAGCTGCTCAGGCTGATCTCGTAAGTTCATCCATAAATTAGGATCTCAGTCCCCCGATATATATATATATATAGGTAGTATACTATGCAGTGAAAGTCCTCCTCCCGTAAACTGTATCACCGCCATACCGTAATATCATGCCATTTCCTTTATTCAACTTCCCTAATCTAAATAATGTAGCTCCATTGCAACAAGGAAAAACGTTCATATTGTTTTTCTGCTCACTATACATTTAAGAGCTTGCTATATATATTTACTTCTTCGAACACATTATGCATACCCACACACATTGCACAATAGAGTAAGTAATAGCAAACACTAATGTACCGTTTTACATACAACTTGTTGGCCCTCTCTTCAGTAGCCTTTATTACCGTCACATTAACTAAGTTAGTAACTGCGCGTAACATGGAACAATATTATTGCCATGTCATTCGTGCATTTATATCAGTTTTATTGACTACAGCAGAAACAAGCACCATCCTACACAGTCGTCATAGTCCAATATTACATCTACATATGTATGTATCTATATTACGTACAGGTGTATTTACAACATACAAACACGCGTACTTATTTGATACTTTCACTTATTGTTGTCATGTACTACGTACCAGTATGGTTTCAGTTGCGAAATACAATGGCAATACACTGTTGCCAAAAGAATGTGTGTGAGACCCTGCCGGCCTACATTCCATATAGTGGGTGGAAAACATTCGGAAACATTAGGAGAAGTCATGGTGCACATAATACAAAATCTCTATATTAGTTGGAGGTGCTATATTAGTGCTGGTTTTATCGGTGGTGGAAGGCAATTTTCTCCGGTTAGTCGTGGTGGTGGTGGTAGGTAGCATTGCTCCGCAATATTCTACCACCATTCGATTTAGTCCCTTTGATGACAAAGTTGTAGTATGATCATATGGATAGAATTTCATGGCTATAACGAGTAATAGCGTAATAGTACCTAAGGACTTATTAAGGCTGATGTGATGGCTTTTGACTCTAAAGAGAAATCGGCTCGGACGAGAACGAAGTTGAGCAGCAAGCATACATTTCCCTTCGCTCTTGTGTGAAACGAGACAAGGACAAGACCGAGCAAGTCTCCACTTTAGTTTATTCCGGTTGATTCCATTGTCTATATATTTTATTGTCTTTATAGAATCCGTTAAAAAGATCTATGGGTGTTATGGTGTGGTTCAACCAGAAATTTAGCTTCAATGCGGAATGAAATGAGCGGCTGGGGATGAAATAGTAATTTTGGCAATATGTTCGCCACCATTCTCTTCACCATACTCTGTACTATATGTGTGTGTGTGTCTGTAGGCCGTACTCCACTATTCGTTGTCTATATCATGGCTATGGGTTTACCCATTTCGTCCACGAAGCCCAAGCGAGAGGTATCCTAGGTTATGATTTCATGGGTTATGACTTTGGCAAGGAAATCAAATGCTCGGTTGGAGCCGATTCTTTGCTAGGTGTCCCAAAGTACATTTGAAGTGGGGTCATTCAAGCATTCAAGACCTTTGTGGATAACTGCTAAAACTCCCTGAATTCCATTTGGAAGGTGGGGAAAAGGCAATATTTTTCACAGTTATTGTGACTTTTAAATGCTAAAACGATCCTTCGGGTAATCGTTGGAATCACAATTTTCTTTGTACTTTTACATTCAAAGAATTTCCAGAAGTAAAATCCTAGTTATTTTATAATTGGGTGCAAGCCGCCGTTTTGGGAAGGAAATAATTTGTCCCATGACGGTCACGCTGCTGTATCGAGTATTTATGAAGTCTAATACAATCTATAATTCATTCGATTTCAACATCAAAGTATGACGTATTCTATTCAATAACGTTGAAAGCTATAAACACTTAAGAGTCCAAAGATCTTACTACTATCACTTTAAAACTGCTGTAATATTTATTTTATTTGCCAGAGTACATTTAGGTCAAAACAACTGTTGACAATATAATCTGCACAACCATTTGTGTTTTAAGTGATTCCTGCAAAGTTTCTGGTATTCACGGGAAAGCCAATGTGATTAGCGTTTAATTTAATATTAAAGACCCATTAGAGTCCAATTAGAAAACAGTGAAAATAATTGTTTTCAAAAAATCGTAGGTTTCACTGTTTTTGTCTTTGGATTTTTACATATAAGAAACCTTGTTTTGGACTGACAGCTTGGAACACTTCCAGACTGAACCGAATAGTTATGGTTAAGCAGTAGAACTTCAAATCGTATTTAGATTAGACCGATTTAAAGTGTTTTCCCGTCATACAGTGCACAGTATGCGGCATTCATAATATATTCCATCGTTTTCCCTATATATCAGCCATACTCAATGCCACGAGCAAATGTAGGGGTTGCAGTAAGTCATGTTCACACTTCACACCTACTGCACAGAGCTGTCAGTTCAAAAATCAGTAGGACATTGAAATGCGTTCAAACGTTCGATTGGGTAGATACGAGCGAGTATTGATGACCTGGGAGAAAGCGTTGAAATCAGACTGTTTATAAAGACACTTACTGCATACTTTGTTCAAGTAGACATTTAAACTTCGTGCTATAATCACAATTACTTTACGATTAAAAATATTTAATAAGTGAATTTAAATACTAAATTATTTCCGTAATGTAGCAACCAATGATTACGATCCCACCTCTAATGCGCTGGTGTGCTATTGAGCGTAGTCATAGAATTTTCATTCAACCCTGCGCATCTACATTCGTAGTTTATGCACTTCAGGCGCTACAACCACTCGCTGAAATAATTTGATTTGTCGACATCGCAAATAGACATGCATCAAATCTGACGTTGCTTTCAACCGCATCTAAGGAAACGCATCATTTCACAGGAAATTTGTTACTACAACGTTTATAGTTGAGCAGCTGTAACATTACACTGTGTGTGTCTTACATTATGCTCTTGTTCGTACTCACGGTTACTTTATTCTCCACTGAATCCTGGACACACCCGGGTTTAATGAAAGGAAGAGAAGTTTGAAGTATTTACTACCAGTTAGCAGCACAGAATATTTACATCTGACTCAGTCTAACTGTGGATGTTGAAATGTTCAAAAAGGT